>JARJHM010000762.1:0-152049 GCA_033356055.1 Carex pumila | reverse complement strand
TAAAATTTTCTAAATTATTCTCGACATGCATTTTTGGCATATTACACATGCATTTTTGTTATTTTCAAATAATATTCCAAATAATTATTCAAAATAAATATTCTAAATAAATTCCAAATAATATTGCAAATAATTAATAGACATGCATTTTTGGCATATTACACATGCATTTTTGTTATTTTCAAATAATATTACAAATAATTATTCTAATAATTATTCTAACAATCTTAGACAATATTCCAAATAATTCTCAATAATCTAAACAATATTTCAAATAATTCTAAACAATCTAATCAATACATTCTTAAAATATTCTAATCAACAACATCATTAACTATTTAAATATTTTCTAAATAAAAATAAAAAAACCTGATATAATTTCTTTGCTTCCTCTTCTCTTCGTCTCACACCCGAAGCCTTCTGCCCACACCAAAATAAATGAAGACTCCCATGCGGCCACGCCATTCACCAGCCTTAATAGATGCAACCCACGGGTCTACAGGACAGGCCACGCGTCCACACCCCAGCACAGGCCCCTCCACGGGCCAAAAAAAAAAAAAAATTCCGGTTCTCTGTTAACCGAACAAATACCCGGTTATCCATCAACCGAACAAATTCAAACTTTTCGGTTAGCTATCAACCGGACAATTTCAAAGACCCGGTTGCCCGTTAACCGGTAATTTTCATCAATTCCGGTTATCCACTAACCGGTTTGGATACTATTCAAATTTCATCTGCAATTTGGTTACTTTTTAAAATTTAATTTCATTTTTGGATATAAATAAAAAAAACGGTACTTGGGACATTGGTATTGGCTAGTAGATTGTGCGTGTTTGAGATGTTACGTTTATTTGAAACATTGGTATTGCGATATATTAAACAATAATATTATTTGCACAATCTCAATCATATTTTTTAAAATCAAATTACAATATTATATAGTTTGGCATATACATATATAATACATAATTTGTTAATAAATTTTCAAACAATTCGAGACTTTTGAATATGATTGGCAATACAATAATAATTATAATTTGTTAATTGTTGAATGATTGTTTCCAAGCTTTCATTAACGGTTTTGAGATATTCCTTTTCTTTCTGTAATTATCTATTTAATTAAGTTTTGTGAAACCAACGATACTCTTCTGATTTTAAAGCCGCACTGCAAAAGCTGACAAAAAAATATACACGATAACAGACTTTGATTTGTAAAAATATTTATCTAATTAACAAACAAAAATGAGATCTTTTTTTATTTAATAAATCTAAAATTTTGAACAATCTTTGAGTTAAATGTATATGTCTATATTCTTTTTCATTGAAGTTCTATAAAAAATCACAACAAAACGTGCAAATTTAGAAATAAATTTTAAAGAAGTCATTCGCACATAGACTGTTGTCTCATAACATAACCTCCCAGTGGATGAATAAACCAAATTTTAGCACTGTTGTATATACATCTAACATTGGCCCATTCTCAACCGCTAAGACAATGTTTAACTTGCACCAAAAATTAAAATAAAGCTCCAAATCTCTGGTACAGGCATTATTAATGAAACATATGGTACAGGGTTCAGAAACAGTCACCCACATCTATTTCCCAATGCCCGAACACATTGAAAATATACGAGAAAATTAATGAAACATATGGTACCGAGTTACAAGTATGGATGGTGTATGCTGCACAAGTTCTGGTACATGCATTATTCCCAAAGAAGGATCGATTAATCATGTTAATTGCGCAATTCATCATATAGAGAGAGAGATGCACACTAACGTTCAAAAGAACGGTCAAATGCAAGGAGGATATCATGAAGGAGATACCATCACAACTGAGATGCACAAATCAATTATAGAAACGCTAATCAGAGGAATGCTATCTTCAAAATAGGACGCTGACAAAGTCAACAGAAAAACCTTTGATTTACCAGTATTCTCATTTCTAATAATTGTCTTCTTCTTTTTTTGTTCTTTTTCTTTTTTAATTTAAGCTCAAATGTTTTGAGCATCCTTCTCATGTAATAAGTGTAAGTTACTTGACTCTATATTCAAATAGGGGCTTGACCCTTATTTTTCCTATTTTCCTGAAATAATAAAGCGCCAAAGCTACAAAATAAAAAGAGATTAAAGGAAGAGAGACATTATTTTTGCTAATGGAAAAAATAATGAAAACCTAAACATGGATGCCAATCAATCAACCAGAATCTCACTCTAATGATGGATTTGAAGGAGTTAATCAACAATAATTAAACAACTATTATGTTTCGACAAAAAGATGTTACAGGTCTTCATAATCTATAAAATCCTGACTAAAACTGGCATTGAAATTATTGATGAAACAATGAATTTGAGAATGTGCAAGTGAAAAACAAGGGTGCACACACTAACCACAACATCCGCAAAATAACCAACCAAAGGGTCGCCGGTATTGCTCCTTCAATCTGAGGATGGTTTCGTTATGCTTACTAAGAATGTCACATCTCCTCCTCAACTCTTTCAATTGTCTTGTATCGTCTCTGCTACAATGAAAACGCTCTTTATTGCGCCACCACCTTTGAGGACGATCATTTTGACCCTCGATTCTCCGCAGCAGTGTGTCGGCGTCGTTGATGAATCTCGAAGCCTCTTCCCTCCAGGCCATGAGGCCATTTAAGTTTGTCAAGTTGTTATTCATGATTATTTTCACAATATCTTTCATGATGCCCAGATCAATTTGCAAAGCAACGAGGTCTTCTCTGATGTCATTTTGTTCTTTGGTGGTCCTTCCTGAAAATATTCTTAGCAACTCGATGAGACCCTCTAGAACTTCAGGTGTAATCGCAGCTATGAAAACATCACCCATTGATTCGTACTAACTCTGGGTTGGGAAGAGATGAGGTGGTAGCAGTGTAGCACAGTTGGCTAGAGAAAAGGTCCAAGAAATGGTTAGTCAAAGATTGAGAGTTCGAGCTCCTCTCACGACTTCGCAACCTCTGCAAAGCTAATTTCAAAAAGAAAAGAAAACTCATGATTGGGAAATCACTAAAAAATAATTAAGTTCTAAATTATACATAAGTACATGCATAACTTGTGTTATATCTGTCATCAATTAAATTAAGATATCGTACATATATATTATTTTTGTCAAGAAAACGAGTATAATGCAATTATTTCACAAATAATCAAGCAGACCATAAATAATTAATAACTCATAATATCTCGTGGTTGACAAAATAAGAAATGAAGTAGGAGAATGTAAAGATTTTAGTATAGACCTTTAAAAAGGGGTTTTAGTCGAAGCAATTGCTTTTAGCTTGATGCTTTTTCCACGAAGTAATCGATCTGCGCAATGGCATATATATAGCTAGGCTTCTTGAAGGCTTCAACACCCTTGGGAAGTTTCCAGTACAGCTAGAAACCCTCAAAACCGAGTCAATCCATGCGGTGAACTGATTTGACTAAGCCGGTAAGGCGGTAAGTCCCAGTTATATAGGCATATAGCGTATGCGTGGAACCTATTAACTTAGGAAAGTCGATCATTTATTTTAGGATATTAAATTGTGGAAGTCTCCGTCCTCTTTTTTTTTGAGAAAAAACTAATGTCTTAGCATCAGTTTGATATATTGATATAGATGCAAAAGCTGCAACTAAGGTTTTAAAAGATACAATTTAATTCACTGGTGTGAATTTGAAGGAAAGCTAAAAAGAAATAGTAAATAACAGTAAGCGAAAGGAATTGAAATTTCTGTCTATTCAAGGACAGTATTGTTTTCTTGATCTTGAGCTGTAGCTCCATTGGTCTACGACCTCTTGTGCTAGTTCTTGTACTTCTTTGTTGATGTCATTGAATATCCTGTTGCATCGCTCTCTCCACAGTACATATTGCGCTATGAGTGTTATTGACATTGTCTTCTTGCTGTCGTTTTCAGCCATTAGTGACATGGAACTGGTTGCATGTACCCGGTCCTCTTAAAAGTCGCCAATGATGTAACGAGAGAAAACGATAGAAAGGGAACTGGTTGCATGTACCCAGTCCGAGAGGAGGGGGCCACATTGCAAGGTTGTTTTTGAAAATTATTTTCTACAATCTTAATAAACGTATACAATTAATAATCGCTAAATTTTGAATTCGGAAGTTAGAAATTATGATGTCGTCTATGTGCAGGTCATGGTTCAAAAAATCTGAATCGGAATCAGAATTGGAATTGGAACTGGATTTTTGACCACCGAGTCAGAATCGGATGAATCGGCCGGAATTGGAAGAATCGGATCGGTAACTCAGGTATTTTTGGCAGAAGTCTTGTTTTGTAGCCAAAAAATAATTTGTAAAAAAACTATGTTAATTAAGTGTTATATTCCAAAATTTTAAAACATGATTTAATTATTAAGTTGATCATTTCGCCTAATTAAAATTTTTATTAGATTAATGAACGATCAGATTTATCTGAATAACATAAAATAAATCTAAAATTTAGAAATATAAAAGAATCAAATTCGTACATTAAAAATTGGAGGTTAAAAACATAAGATAAAATATAGCACCATAAATAAAGTGTAAATATTCGGTAAATCTAAAATTCGTTGCAATCGTGAAACTAAGAAAGGAAATAAATCAAATCATGTAAATAAATAAATAATTGAATTCTAACTAAGAGTAATTAAATTAGGAATTATAAATTGATTTGGTAATTATATGTGTGTGTGTATATATATATATATATATATACTACTTTAAATTTAATTAGTCGGATCTAAAAATTAAATTATATACACATAATAATACTCATACGACATTATAAATTGTTACGAATCTTCGATTCGAAATTTGGACGAAAACATATTTTTAATAAATTAAATGAATACATATTAAGTTTTGGATTGCTTGGACCATTGGATTTAATCCCAACACGAATCTTAAACTCATCCTACACTTTGATTTTTTAATTGATGAAAGGAAGGGATTTAAACCATTTGAATAAAAATTTCGGGTCCAGCACCGAATTCTCATCCTCTGAGATATCTCATATTTTGCATGACTTGTTGAACTTGACTCAAAACCGTTCAAATAAGTTCTGCACAAATCTCAAAGCTCAAATAATACTGGCCCCCCTGCGCTATCCCTCTCTTTCTTCCTTCTCCTCAGTCCTCACACGATTTTCTCTCCTCTGTGCGATTTTGAGTCAAATGGCCTGCGCGATTTTTCTTCTTCTGACACGATTGAAGCTGGCCTGCACGATTGTCTCTCCTTGAATCGGCACAGGTTAGTGAAATTGAAAATATTTTTGCTTTAAATCGGCTTGAATCGATTCCGTCACTGTTCAGCCGATTCCCGTCCGATTCCGAGTTGAATCGGCCAATTTGACTCGGAATCGGCCGATTTTTCAAACTATGGTGCAGGTCATGTGATAAAACTTAGTGTGAGTTTTATTGTTTATGAAAGAACTTCAAATTTATAATAATTATATTTAAAAGCATTTTTATCAAATATTAAGTCCAAATAAGAAATGAAGTTTTGAGTGGTTCACAAATAATTAATAACTCATAATATCTCGTGGTTGACAAAATAAGAAATGAAGTAGGAGAATGAAAAGATTTTAGTATAGACCTTTAAAAAGGGGTTTTAGTCGAAGCTTGCTTTTAGCTTGATGCTTTTTCCACGAAGTAATCGATCTGCACAATGGCATATATATAGCTAGACTTCTTGAAGACTTGAATACCCTTGGGAAGTTTCCAGTACAGCTAGCAACCCTCAAAACCGAGTCAATGCATGCGTTGAACTGATTTAACTAAGCCGGTAAGGCGGTAAGTCCCAGTTATATAGGCATATAGCGTATGCGTGGAACCTATTAACTTAGGAGAGTCGATCATTTATTTTAGGATATTAAATTGTAGAAGTCTCCGTCCTCTTAAAAGTCGCCAATGATGTAACGAGAGAAAACGATAGAAAGGGAACTGGTTGCATGTACCCGGTCCGAGAGCACTTAGCTTTTGTTGTATTTTATTAATTGTTCAATGCTTGTTTCCAAGCTTTCATGAACGGTTTTGAGATATCCCGCTTCTTTCTGTAATTATCTATTTAATTAAGTTTTGTGAAACCAACGATACTCTTCTGATTTTAATGCCGCACTGCAAAAGCTGACAAAAAATATAAACGATAACAGACTTTGATTTGTAAAAATATTTATCTAATTAACAAACAAAAATGAGATCTTTTTTTATTTAATAAATCTAAAATTTTGAACAATCTTTGAGTTAAATGTATATGTTTATATTTTTTTTCATTGAAGTTCTATAAAATATCACAACAAAACGTGCAAATCTGGAAATAAAATTTAAAGAATCCATTTGCATATAGACTGTTGTCTCATAACATAACCTCCCAGTGGATGAATAAACCAAATTTTCACTGTTGTATATACATCTAACATTGCCCCATCCTCAGCCGCTAAGACAATGTTCAACTAGCACCAAATATTAAAATTAAACGCCGAAGCTCTGGTACAGGCATTATTAATGAAACATATGGTACAGGGTTCAGAAACGGTCAGCCATCTATTTTCCCAATGCCCTAACACATTGAAAATATACTAGAAAATTAATGAAACATATCGTATCGAGTTACAAGTGTGGATGGTGGATGCGGCACAAGTTCTGGTACATGCATTATTCCCAAAGAAGAATCGATTAATCATGTTAATTGCGCAATTCATCATACATAGAGAGAGAGATGCACTCATGCACACTAATGTTCAGAAGAACGGTTAAATGCAAGGAGGAAATCATGAAGGAGATACAATCACAACTGAGATACACAAATCAATTATAGAAACGCTAATCAGAGGAATGCTGTCTTCAAAATAGGACGCTGACCAAGTCAGCAGAAAAACCTTTGATTACTAGTATTCTCATTTCTAATAATTATCTTTCTTTCTTTTTTAATTTAAGTTAACATGTTTTGAGCATCTTTCTCATGTAATAAGTGTAAGTTACTTGACTCTGTAACTTGATATCAATATATTCAAATAGGGGTTTGACACTTTGACCCTTATTTTTTCTGTTTTCCTGAAATAATAAAGCGCCAAAGCTACAAAATAAAAAGAGATTAAAGGAACAGAGACATCATTTTTGCTAATTGAAAAATAATGAAAACCTAAACATGGATGCCAATCAATCAACCAGAATCTCAGTCTAATGATAGATTTGAAGGAGTTAATCAACAATAATTAAACAACTATTATGTTTCGACATACAGTATATTATAGAAAAAGATGTTACAGGTCTTCATAATCTATTAATTCCTGATTAAAAATGGCATTGAAATTATTGATGAAACAATGAATTTGAGAATGTGCAAGTGAAAAACAAGGGTGCACACACTAACCACAACATCCGCAAAATAACCAACCAAAGGGTCGCCGGTATTGCTCCCTCAATCCGAGGATGGTTTTGTTATGCTTACTAAGATTGTCACATGTCTTCCTCAACTCATTCAATCGTCTTGTATCGCCTTTGCTCCATTGAAAACCATCCTTATTGCGCCAGCACCTTTGTGGATGATCATTTTGTTGCTCGATTCTCCGCAGCAGCGTGTCAGCGTCGTTGACGAATCTTGAAGCCTCTTCCCTCCAGGTCATGAGGCCATCTAAGTTTCTCAAGTTGTTATTCTTTATTATTTTGACAATCTCTTTGATGATGCCCAGATCAATTCGCAAAGCAGCGAGGTCTCCTCTGATGTCATTTCGTTCTTTGGTGGTCCCTCCTAATAATTGTCTTACCAACTCGATGAGACCCTCTAGAACTTCAGGTGTAATCGCAGCTAGTAAAACATCACCCATTGATTGGTACTAACTCTGGGTTGGGAAGAGATGAGATGGTAGCAGTGTAGCACAGTTGGCTAGAGAAAAGGTCCAAGAAATGGTTACTCAAAGATCGAGAGTTCGAGCTCCTCTCACGACTTCGCAACCTCTGCAAAGCTAATTTCAAAAAGAAAAGAAAACTCACGATTGAGATATCACTTAAAGATAATTAAGTTTTAAATTATATATAAGTACATGCATGCATAACTTGTTTTATATCTGTCATCAATTAAATTAAGATATTGTACATATATATTATTTTTGTCAAGAAAACGAGTATAATGCAATTATTTCACAAATAATCAAGCAGACCATAAATAATTAATAACTCATAGTATCTCGTGGTTGACAAAATAAGAAATGAAGTAGGAGAATGAAAAGATTTTAGTATAGACCTTAAGAAAGGGGTTTTAGTCGAAGCTTGCTTTCAGCTTGATGCTTTGTCCACGAAGTAATCGATCTGCACAATGGCATATATATAGCTAGACTTCTTGAAGACTTGAACACCCTTGGGAAGTTTCCAGTACAGCTAGCAACGTACCCTCAAAAACGAGGCAATGCATGCGTTGAATTAACTGATTTAACTTAGGAAAGTCGATCATTTATTTTAGGATATTAAATTGTGGAAGTCTCCGTCCTCCTAAAAGTCGCCAATGATGTAACGAGAGAAAACGATAGAAAGGAGCTGGTTGCATGTACCCGGTCCGAGAGGAGGGGGCCACATTGCAATGTTTTTTTTGAAAATTATTTTTTACAATCTTAATAAATGTATACAATTAATAATCGCTAAATTCTGAATTCGGAAGTTAGAAATTATCATGTCGTTTATGTGCATGTCAGGCATGCGATAAAAACTTAATATGAGTTATATTGTTTAAGAAAGAACTTCAAATTTATAATAATTATATTTAAAAACATTTTATCAAATATTAAGTGGCATGCAAATTACATGAAAATGAATACAAAACTAATCTATAAAACTACCAATATATTTATTTATTTATATATTTATTTATTTATTTGAAAGTTAGCCGATGAGACGCCGATAATGTAACAATTGAATTAACAAAGAAAAGTTTATTTATAAAATTCTAGATCTCTATGTGAGAGGTCATGAGTTTGAAACTCAAAAAAATAAAAAACCCTAGACCTCCAACCTTTACTCAAAATAAAAAAAAATCCTAAATCTAAACTCCTCTCATAACTCTGTATATACCTAATTATGATTATCAGCAAGGTATACCACTCCACCGAATATGTATGCATTCGGTTACAACTTACAACTCTATCCACCATGTAACCAAAAGTGTATTTCCGTGGTCGCCTTATTTATTAATAATGGTATGTGTCTGAATGCTTTTATGAATTTGTTTCGTTAGTATGTCTCTGAGTTTGTCTCTAAATTTATTTATTAATAATGGTATGTGTCCATGCCCCTGCCACCCAGGTCATGTCCAATCGTTGTTAATTTCGTGAGTTTGTCGAGGGTACCTCGCTGCTTGAACCAAACTTTGTTGGTTGAATCTTCATTAGACCATAGGAGGTTAAATTGCCCCAGTAATTCTGTCCAAAATCGCATTGAGTAATTACAACTCCATATCAAGTGATCATTCTTGATTTCCATGGCTGCCCTAGCGTTGATCTTCTCTAATGATCTTCTGGTGCACCTAGCGTTGATCTCTCTTCTCTCACACTTTGGACAGTTTAAAATCAGCTACAATTGTCAGAAAGATAAATGGATAATAAATGAGCTGATTTCACACTGTGTGGAGGAAGATGAGAGGCTGAAACGGGATAAGACTAAAAATGTCTATGTTGCTACTACCTCTAAGACTAAGAGTGGAGTCAAGCGCAAGAAACTGGACAAATCTAAGGATACTAAAGTTGCAATCTCCACATAGCAGAACAACCCAGATAAAGGCAAGTCAGTTGCAAAATCTGATGAGCCGATTTGCTTCTTCTGCAATGGAGCATGACATAAGAAAAAATATAGTCAGGCTTACCATGCATGGCGTGCTAAGAAAGGTATATCTCTTGCTTTGGTTTGTACAGAAGTTAATTTTATTTTTGTATCTGGATACACTTGGTGGATAGATTCAGGAGTAACTACTCACATAAGTGTATCTTTCAGGGCTGCCAAAGTTACTGGAAGCCAAGTGATGATGAAAGATTCATTTTTGTGGGCGATGGTAGCAAGATGGAAGTGCAAGCTATTGGAGTGTTTAGATTATTATTAAAATCAGGCTTTTATTTGAATTTGTATGAAACTTTTATTGTTCCGCCTTTTAGATGAAATTTAATTTATGTATCATCTTTGGACAAGCATAGTTTTGCTTGTAATTTTGGTAATGAAAATTTTTATTTGTTTCATGATTCAAAATGTGTTGGCTCTAGTTTTCTTTTTGTTTATGATAATCTATACACATTGGATGTAAATAGCTCGTACATTGAGGATTTGCAAACATATACAAGAAAAAGAAAATTAACAAATCAGAACTCAGCCACATTATGGCACAAGCGATTAGGTCACATTTCTATAAAAAGAATTAAGCGCCTTGTGTCAAATGAAATTCTTCAACCCTTAGATTACTCAGATCTTAATGATTGTGTAAATTGCATAAAAGGAAAACAAACCAATTTAAGGAAATATCAAACCAAAAAGTGTTCAGAAGTCTTAGAATTGATACATACGGATATCTATGGTCCGTTTTCAATGACCACAAGAAATGGACACCGTTATTTCATTTCTTTTATGGACGACCATTCGAGATATGGCTATGTATATTTGATTAAAGAAAAGGCTCAAGCCCTTGACATGTTCAAAAGGGAAAGGGAAACAAGTTCAGTCTAAACCAATGCTTGAAAAACAATTCATAAAAGGAAGTAATGCTACAGTATCCATATGCCTCGGTCGTTAGGAACATCATGTATGCACAAGTGTATATGTGTCCCAATATTGAGTTCATCACTGGCATGCTAAGGAGATACTTGTCAAATACAGGTCCATATCATTAGAAAGCTGCTAAGCGAGTCTTGAGGTACCTGAAGCGAACAAAAGACCATATACTCACGTATAGAAAATAGGAGAAGCTAGAGGTCATTGGTATACCGACTCTGATTTTGGAGGATGTCAGGATAGCATGAAATCGATATCCGGCTACATTTACAAGTTAGCTGGAGGAGCCGTTTCATGGAAGAGTGCAAAACAATCCCTTGTTGCATCTTCCACCATGGTGGCAGAATGCCATGAGGCATCAAATCATGGTGTTTGGCTATGAAATTTTGTCATTAGACTTTGAGTGGTGGATTCTATTGAGAGACCACTACAATTATTCTATGACAACAATTCGGCAGTGTTGTACGCAAATAACAACCGAAGTTCGTCGAAGCCCAAGTACATCGACATCAAGTTCTTAGTTGTAAAAGAAAGTGTACAGAATGGCGAATTGAAAATAAAACATGTAGGAACAGACTCTATGTTAGCATATCCTCTTACTAAGGTATTGACACCGGCTAAATTTGTAGAGCATGTTGCTCATATGCGTGTAATATCTATTGAGGATATTCAATTTTAGTGGGAGTCTATAATTTATAATTTAATGTTCTATTTTTCATTGCAATTTTGGATATGTAACTTGTGACATGTAACAAGTGTTATATATATTATGAAGTTTTCACATTCTGTTTCTCGTTTATGTTTGACCTCTAATTAAGTTAATTTATGAAATCCAATTTCAAGATTTAAGTAGGAGACCAAGTTAGAAATAGGTATGTGAAGATCACAATTGCATGTAATTTCTATGCTCCACATCCACATCATGATTCATGTCATTCAGCTATATTAGTGATGTGATTATTGAGGGTTTAGTTGCGAATAAATGCAACGAATGCCACTTTAGTCCTTTGCTGATATAATTGATGGACCGAATTGGTTTAGGAATATATAAGGAAAACAATAAAGAAATGTGCGCACATAAGGAATACAATGCATAATTAAAAAGTCATAACATATTGCTTAAGTGGGAGATTGTTGGATTTATTGCCAACCTCGTTGAATTTAATGCCAATATTGAGCATATATGTTATCTAATTATGCATTGTTTACTGTCATATATGGTTGTCAATTAAAGTAATCGAATAAGGAAACAAACAATCAATATATTTATTAGGATGTGGTCCACAAATGTGTAAAACATCTTAGGCAAAGATCAAATCATTGATGGACTGATTCTAAAATTTGCAATTAAGGAAACCGATTATCTAGCTGCTGCACGAATTTTGATGCCGTTGCATGTTTTTTGATGCATTTTTGTTTTAAATTGGCATGTGGCCAGAAAATCGGTTTAGGGTTAGGGTTTGGCAATATGTCGACTCTATATCTCTATAAATAGGTTGGTCCCCAAAGCACAAGAATATACGAAAGGTTGCAGAATTTTTTAGCCGTCATCTAATCAATTCTATGGCCTTCTCTACTTCTCCCCATTAAAGAATAGAGAGTTAAGATTATTAAAGAATTATGAACATATTCTCACAAGGGCAGTCTTGTAGCTTTGGAAGACTTCATCCTATCACTAAGGAGGGCGCCGACGCTTCAACCTCTACATCAGCACGAAGGTTTTCTTGTCGCTACCTCACAAGTTCATCAACTGCTTTTGAGAGAAGCTTTGCATAAACACGCTAATGGAGTCAGTTATTATGTCTGCTCCCAAAGAATTGATGAATTTTGCATAATAGTCATTTTGGCATAGGTAGATCAATAGTGGCATATTGAATTGAACTGTTTATGTGGTTGAATTGTTTTAGGGTAACAATAAGGTTCCAACAAAGCAAGTTTCGACTAAAACCTTTTCTAAGGTATATTTTTCTTAGCCTCCATTAAAATCTTTTCATTCTCATTATACCCATTTTCTTTAAAAAAATATCAAGGTTTTAAATAGCGCACTGTAGTGTTTAGCACTATATGAGAATAACGCTGTTTTTTTTAGTTATTCCGCTATGACGCGATAAATACTATTTAAATCTTAGAAAATATAATAGATATTTACAATCTCTTAATTTAATTGCTAAAAGATATTAAATTAGGCATATTGTCATAGATGGTTTAATACTAATTATTTTATGGTGAAATCCCTACCCATAATTTGTACGAACCAATGGGTGATATATTAGCTGCAATTGCACCCGAAGTTATAGCAGGAATCGTCAAGTTGGTTGAGCAAATCTTAAAAAAGACCACGAAGAACAAATTGACATCAAACAAGAGCTCGATGATCTGAAAAAGGGATATAGGTATCATCAATCATATCTCCAAAAAGATCAGGAAAAAGAACTTGAAAAAGTTAGGCATCGAGGACTGGGCGAAGGACGCTGCAAAACTCGTCAACGACACCAACATACTGTTAAAAAAAATCGAGAATGAAAATAGTATTCATTCTCAAAATAAGCCTTTGAACAAAAAACAGAGGTTTCATTGCAGCAAAGACAATAAGAAACAACTGAAGAAGTTGAGTAGATGTGATAACGTTACGAAGCATAACGGAACCATCCTCAAAATAATCGATAAACGCTCAAGAACCAACGGTTTGTTGCTAGGAGCATCGACACTAGGAGCGTCAGTAGGAATGATTTCTGTAATTGCTTTAATCGTGCTTTTAATATAAATTACGAAGACACCTCTAATGTTTGATGTTATATTCATATGATGTTTTGCATGTTGTTGTTCTTTTTTGTTGATTAAACCCTTGAAATCCACCATTGGATAGGGATTTCGCTTGGGTTTTACAATTACTTTTCCTTTATTCTCGTTTTATTTCAGGAAATAAATCTGCTGTTATTTTGATTCCAATCGTTGATTTTTGTTGAAATTTGTGTATAAAAGAATTCTTTCGTTAAGATATGTGCATAGAAAAAATTGAATAGTTGACATCGGAACAACATAGGTTCCTCTTATTCCCTAAATACAGCAGATTCATTTACTTTATTTTAATGCTTTAGTGCTTTATTTTAGTTTTTTTTTTGTGCTAATTAAACATCGTCCCAGCAGCTGACGATGGTACAATGTTAGACAGATAACAAGGCTCAAATTTAGCTAAATTATAATAATAAGCGCATGTAATATAAACTCTCTCTACAGCTTACTGAGACATTTATAGTACTAGATTTTATAATAGGACACTTTATTGTTGTTTTGTAATGATACAGATGGGACAACTACTTTTATAAAAAGAAAAAAAAATAACAAGCGCATTTTATTTTTACTCTTTTAGGTGCTTTTTTCATATCCAGCCTAAAATTAATTACAATCAAGAATATTTATATGCCGGGTCTTCGGTTTAGATATAATTGGTTGTTCCAATACATATTGTTGGTTAATATAGTTATTTTTTGTTTTGAGTTCACCTTGGTTCACAATTCTTTAGTTGCAGATGACATATTGGTTAGTAGATGCGTGTACTTGGGACATTGGTATTGGCTAGTAGATTGTGCGTGTTTGAGATGTTACGTTTATTTGAAACATTGGTATTGCGATATATTAAACAATAATATTATTTGCACAATCTCAATCATATTTTTTAAAATCAAATTACAATTTATATTTAGTTTAGCATATACATAATACATAACTTGTTAATAAATTTTCAAACAATTCGAGACTTTTGAATATGATTGGCAATACAATAATAATTATAATTTGTTAATTGTTGAATGATTGTTTCCAAGCTTCATTAACGGTTTTGAGATATCCCTTTTCTTTCTGTAATTATCTATTTAATTAAGTTTTGTGAAACCAACGATACTCTTCTGATTTTAAAGCCGCACTGCAAAAGCTGACAAAAAAATATATACGATAACAGACTTTGATTTGTAAAAATATTTACCTAATTAACAAACAAAAATGAGATCCTTTTTTTTATTTAATAAATCTAAAATTTGGAACAATCTTCGAGTAAAATGTATGTTTATATTTTTTTGTCATTGAAGTTCTATAAAAAATCACAACAAAACGTGCAAATTTAGAAATAAATTTTAAAGAAGTCATTCGCACATAGACTGTTGTCTCATAACATAACCTCCCAGGGGATGAATAAACCAAAATTTAGCACTAATGTATATACATCTAACATTGGCCCATCCTCAGCCGCTAAGACAATGTTTAACTAGCACCAAAAATTAAAATAAAGCTCCAAATCTCTGGTACAGGCATTATTAATGAAACATATGGTACAGGGTTCAGAAACAGTCACCCACGTACATCTATTTCCCAATGCCCGAACACATTGAAAATATACGAGAAAATTAATGAAACATATGGTACCGAGTTACAAGTATGGATGGTGTATGCTGCACAAGTTCTGGTACATGCATTATTCCCAAAGAAGGATCGATTAATCATGTTAATTGCGCCATTCATCATATAGAGAGAGAGAGAGATGCACACTCAAAAGAACGGTCAAATGCAAGGAGGATATCATGAAGGAGATACCATCACAACTGAGATGCACAAATCAATTATAGAAACGCTAATCAGAGGAATGCTATCTTCAAAATAGGATGCTGACAAAGTCAACAGAAAAACCTTTGATTTACCAGTATTCTCATTTCTAATAATTGTCTTCTTCTTTTTTTGTTCTTTTTCTTTTTTAATTTAAGCTCACATGTTTTGAGCATCCTTCTCATGTAATAAGTGTAAGTTACTTGACTCTATATTCAAATAGGGGCTTGACTCTTATTTTTCCTATTTTAATTCCTTAAATAATAAAGCGCCAAAGCTACAAAATAAAAAGAGATTAAAGGAAGAGAGAGATTATTTTTGCTAATGGAAAAAAATAATGGAAACCTAAACATGGATGCCAATCAATCAACCAGAATCTCACTCTAATGTTGGATTTGAAGGAGTTAATCAACAATAATTAAACAACTATTATGTTTCGACAAAAAGATGTTACATCTCCTCCTCAACTCTTTCAATTGTCTTGTATCGTCTCTGCTACAATGAAAACGCTCTTTATTGCACCACCACCTTTGAGGATGATCATTTTGACCATCGATTCTCCGCAGCAGCGTGTCAGCGTTGTTGATGAATCACGAAGCCTCTTCCCTCCAGGCCATGAGGCCATTTAAGTTTGTCAAGTTGTTATTCATGATTATTTTCACAATATCTTTCATGATGCCCAGATCAATTTGCAAAGCAACGAGGTCTTCTCTGACGTCATTTTGTTCTTTGGTGGTCCTTGAAAATATTCTTAGCAACTTGATGAGACCCTCTAGAACTTCAGGTGTAATCGCAGCTATGAAAACATCACCCATTGATTGGTACTAACTCTGGGTTGGGAAGAGATGAGGTGGTAGCAGTGTAGCACAGTTGGCTAGAGAAAAGGTCCAAGAAATGGTTAATCAAAGATCGAGAGTTCGAGCTCCTCTCACGACTTCGCAACCTCTGCAAAGCTAATTTCAAAAAGAAAAGAAAACTCAGGATTGGGAAATCACTAAAAAATAATTAAGTTCTAAATTATACATAAGTACATGCATAACTTGTGTTATATCTGTCATCAATTAAATTAAGATATCGTACATATATATTATTTTTGTCAAGAAAACGAGTATAATGCAATTATTTCACAAATAATCAAGCAGACAATAAATAATTAATAACTCATAATATCTCGTGGTTGACAAAATAAGAAATAAAGTAGGAGAATGAAAGATTTTAGTATAGACCTTTAAAAAGGGGTTTTTAGTCGAAGCTTGCTTTTAGCTTGATGCTTTTTCCACGAAGTAATCGATCTGCGCAATGGCATATATATAGCTAGGCTTCTTGAAGACTTGAACACCCTTGGGAAGTTTCCAGTACAGCTAGCAACCCTCAAAACCGAGTCAATGCATGCGGTGAACTGATTTAACTAAGCCGGTAAGGCAGTAAGTCCCAGTTATATAGGCATATAGCATATGCGTGGAACCTATTAACTTAGGAAAGTCGATCATTTATTTTAGGATATTAAATTGTGGAAGTCTCCGTCCTCTTTTTTTTTGAGAAAAAACTAATGTCTTAGCATCAGTTTGATATATTGATATAGATGCAAAAGCTGCAACTAAGGTTTTAAAAGATACAATTTAATTCACTGGTGTGAATTTGAAGGAAAGCTAAAAAGAAATAGTAAATAACAGTAAGCGAAAGGAATTGAAATTTCTGTCTATTCAAGGACAGTATTGTTTTCTTGATCTTGAGCTGTAGCTCCATTGGTCGACGACCTCTTGTGCTAGTTCTTGTACTTCTTTGTTGATGTCATTGAATATCCTGTTGCATCGCTCTCTCCACAGTACATATTGCGCTATGAGTGTTATTGACATTGTCTTATTGCCGTCGTTTTCAGCCATTAGTGATATGGAACTGGTTGCATGTACCCGGTCCTCTTAAAAGTCGCCAATGATGTAACGAGAGAAAACGATAGAAAGGGAACTGGTTGCATGTACCCAGTCCGAGAGGAGGGGGCCACATTGCAAGGTTGTTTTTGAAAATTATTTTTTACAATCTTAATAAACGTATACAATTAATAATCGCTAAATTTTGAATTCAGAAGTTAGAAATTATGATGTCGTCTATGTGCAGGTCATGGTTCAAAAAATCTGAATCGGAATCAGATTTTTGATCGCCGAGTTAAAATTGGATGAATCGGTCGGAATTGGAAGAATCGAATCGGTAACTCAGGTATTTTTGGCAGAAGTCTTGTTTTGTAGCCAAAAAATAGGAAAAAAAATTGATAAAAAATAATTTGTAAAAAAAGTATGTTAATTAAGTGTTATATTCCAAAATTTTAAAACATGATTTAATTATTAAGTTGATCATTTCACCTAATTAAAAATTTTATTAGATTAATGAACGATCATATTTATTTGAATAACATAAAATAAATCTAAAATTTAGAAATATAAAACAATCAAATTCGTACATTAAAAATTGGAGGTTAAAAATATAAGATAAAATATAGCACCATAAATAAAGTGTAAATATTCGGTAAATCTAAAATTTGTTGCAATCGTGAAACTAAGAAAGGAAATAAATCAAATCATGTAAATAAATAAATAATTGAATTCTATCAAAGAGTAATTAAATTAGGAATTATAAATTGATTTGGTAATTATGTGTGTGTGTACACTACTTTAAATTTAATTAGTCAGATCTAAAAATCAAATTATAAACACGTAATAATACTCATACAACATTATAAATTGTTACGAATCTTCGATTCGAAATTTGGATGAAAACATATTTTTAATAAATTAAATGAATACATATTAAGTTTTGGATTGCTTGGACCATTGGATTTAATCCCAACACGAATCTTAAACTCATCCTACACTTTGATTTTTTAATTGATGAAAGGAAGGGATTTAAACCATTTGAATAAAAATTTCAGGTCCGGCACCGAATTCTCGAGAGCGTATCCTTTGCGGAGGTTTCCTTGTAGAGCTGTGCGGTGGTTTTGATCCGGTCCATTCATTTTGTATCGGACGGATCAGATCAGATCTTGCCCGAATTTTAAAAAAACTCAAAATTTGCTGAACCCGTAATCTAGTGCGTCCGATCCGAAACGAACGGATCAGATCAAAACCACCGTACAGCACCGCAAGGAAAACCTCCGCAGAGGATAGTGATTCCCGAATTCTCATCCTCTGAGATATCTCATATTTTGCATGACTTGTTGAACTTGACTCAAAACCGTTCAAATAAGTTATGCACAAATCTCAAAGCTCAAATAATACTGGCCCCTGTGCTATCCCTCTCTTTCTTCCTTCTCCTGCTCGATTTTGCTTCTCCTCAGTCCTCACATGATTTTCTCTCCTCTGTGCGATTTTGAGTCAAATGGCCTGCACAATTTTCCTTCTTCTGACACGATTGAAGCTAGCCTGCACAATTTTCTCTCCTCTGGCGCAATAGAAGCTCAAATGGCAAAGGTACACCTTTGGCGCGATTTTCTCTCCTTGAATCGACACAGATTGGTGAAATTGAAAATATTTTTGCTTTAAATCGGCTTGAATCGATTCCGTCACTATTCAGCTGATTCCCGTCCGATTCCGAGTTGAATTGACCAATTTTACTCGGAATTGGCCGATTTTTCAAACTATGATGAAGGTCATGCGATAAAACTTAGTGTGAGTTTTATTGTTTATGAAAGAACTTCAAATTTATAATAATTATATTTAAAAGCATTTTTACCAAATATTAAGTCCAAATAAGAAATGAAGTTTTGAGTGGTTCACAAATAATTAATAATTCATAATATCTCGTGGTTGACAAAATAAGAAATGAAGTAGGAGAATGAAAAGATTTTAGTATAGACCTTTAAAAAGGGGTTTTAGTCGAAGCTTGCTTTTAGCTTGATGCTTTTTCCACGAAGTAATCGATCGATCTTCACAATGGCATATATATATAGCTAGACTTCTTGAAGACTTGAACACCCTTGGGAAGTTTCCAGTACAGCTAGCAACCCTCAAAACCGAGTCAATGTATGCGTTGAACTGATTTAACTAAGCCGGTAAGGCGGTAAGTCCCAGTTATATAGGCATATAGCGTATGCGTGGAACCTATTAACTTAGGAGAGTCGATCATTTATTTTAGGATATTAAATTGTAGAAGTCTCCGTCCTCTTAAAAGTCGCCAATGATGTAACGAGAGAAAACGACAGAAAGGGAACTGGTTGCATGCACCCGGTCCGAGAGCACTTAGCTTTTGTTGTATTTTATTAATTGTTCAATGCTTGTTTCCAAGCTTTCATGAACGGTTTTGAGATATCCCGCTTCTTTCTGTAATTATCTATTTAATTAAGTTTTGTGAAACCAACGATACTCTTCTGATTTTAAAGCCGCACTGCAAAAGCTGACATGATTTCCACTCCACCGAATATGTATGCATTCGGTTACAACTCTATCCACCATGTAACCAAAGTGTATTTCCGTGGTCGCATTATTTAGTATTTATTAATAATGGTATGTGTCTGAATTTGTTTCGTTAATTAGTATGTCTCTGAGTTTGTCTCTAAATTTATTTATTAATAATGGTATGTGTTCATGCCCCTGCCACCCAGGTCATGTCCCACCGTTGTTACGTGAGTTTGTTGAGGGAACCTCGCTGCTTGAACCAAACTTCGTTGGTTGAATCTTCATTAGACAATAGGAGGTTAAATTGCGCCAGTGATCCTGTCCAAAATTGCATTGAGTAATTACAACTCCATATCAAGTGATCATTCTTGATTTCCCTGGCCGCCCCATCACAAAGCACACATTCCTGATCCACATTGCACCCTCTCATAACTAGGATCTCTTGAGTCATTAGTTTGTTACCCAACATCACCAAAAAAAACGATTTTTATCTTGGTTGAAACTCTCAGCTTCCATAGTAGTATAGTACCCTTTTGTATTGGCATTTGACCCTCCTCCCCCTCCCCCCTTCTCACGCATCATTAATTCTATAAGCTGAGGAGCTCGTCAATTTCCCATCTGCACTCCAACACCATGTCCATATCCCGTGCTGAGTAGCATTATTGGGTTGAGATAGAGTAAAAGGATCGTAGGAGCTGGTTAGGTCTTTTGAGGAAGAAGGACATGCCTGTCGATCTGATGTTCCATACATGCACGTTGGCCTAATGAATGTTTATTTCTGTTGTTAAAAGTTTATTGACTTAATTTAAGAACATTTTGTCAAAGTGGTTCGTGACAAATATTCAATCAGAGCCATTTGATTTTATTTTTAATAAAAGCTCTAACTTAGTTCTTTAGAAACTTAATTTTGAATTTTCGAAGCAAAACACATATATATATCATTATCACTGAGTTCGTCAATTCAATTTGATTCAATTATTTAAATATAGTTGACGCTTGTGATAAAAACAAACACGTCGGTGTCTGTGCGACCATGGTTCTGAAACTCGGAATCGGAATCGGAATCGGATTTTTGATCGTGGAATCAGAATCGGATGAATCGGTCAGAATCGGAAGAATCGGATCGGTAACTCGGGTTTTTTTGGCAGAAGCCTTATTTTGTAGGCAAAAAGTAAGAAAAAATTGATAAAAATAATTTGTAAAAAAATGATGTTAATTAAGACAATATTACACTCAAATAATCCACTACTTATATAATGCATTACAAACATTACAAATAGAACACACTTTTATAGCCAGAAATTATGCCGAGCTGGCTGAATCATCTCATCATTCTCTGTATTAAAATAAAAATGTAGAAACATACATTTACATAGAACTTTTACAATGCATGAAATTTAATAATTTTATTTAGTTAGTACATTGTCAATTTGACAAGACTATTTAATTTTATTCAATATATTGTATTTACTGTTATATTCCATTGGACAAGACTATTTAGTCAGTACTAGTTAATTTTATTCAATTTGACAAGACTATTTAATTTATAAACATCGATTTATTATAAATTCTAGAAGTATGGTTAGATAAATATTTATATACGTATATATATTATAATCGATTCGAATTTATTAAACAAACTTGGATTTAATGTTAATAAACAAACTTTATTTTTATACTATTCCTTTGCTTCCCGTCGTAATGAATTCACACCATATACAACCATGTATGAATATTTGTTTCTTTTGGAAAATCTTAACCGTTCATTATTCAATCAGCACAAATCTCAAGGCTTATTTCAAATTAAAGAATTGAAATTAATCAAATCTAATTTTCAGTTCGGGTCCGTCCAAATGCCTTAACCCGATTAATTATTTTAACCATTGGATTACATCTAGCACGAATCCTGAAGTAATATCATCCGTTGATCTTTGAAAACATTTGAAATTGGAAAGTTAACTCCATTTAATAAAAATTACGGGTCCACAGACCCTCTCCCTCTCTTCGTTGTTCTTCTCTGTTTCGCGCAAGGAGGCAAAGCCTCCCTCTCCCTCTCGTCTCTCCCTCTCCCTCCCAATTTCCTGCACCGCCTACGAGAATCGGACAAAACTCGCACAGGTTAGTGAGAATCGGACAAAACTCGGTGTAACTCGGCCGGAAAATCAGAAAATCGGCCGATTCCATCACTGTTCATCCGAGTTTTGCCGAAAAACTTGCACGGGCGCGAGAATCGGGTAAAACTCGGCTCGGACACCGCCGATTCCGAGTCAACTCGGAATCGGCCGATTTTCGGAACCATGTGTGCGACTGTGCTCAACTAATTTAAGGGTTTTAATCATAATTTAATACTAAAAAAATTAACTTGTAATGATTTGATAATCTACAAGTGACATATAGAGTTCTAGAAGACTTGAACAGGTACTTGTATTCGACAGTAGTCATCCAGAACGAATAAACGAACGAAATATACTGACAAATGAATAGAACAAGTCTATTGTTAAAGTCTTCCGGTCAGTTAAAGGTAGGCAAAAAGATTATGTTGCAAATTTTGTGTAACAAAACGCATTACAAGTCAACAACGGAGGTTCTCAAAAAAAGCTACACAAGCAGCAAAATTTTTGCACTACATGAGACAATAACATAGTGCGTAACAAGGAATCGGGAATCAAATAGAGAGTAGGTAAAACTTTGGGTAAACTTCTTAAAAGATCAAAATTGTCGTATATGATTAAAGTAAACATATCTGGCCTACTTGGGTTATTTTTTGTTTTTTATAATCGAGTCGTCGAGTCTGTTAACTATTGTTTGTTGAAACATTCTTCTGATAAATATTTCGGGAAATTAAGTTTCTAGGAAACTTACAAAATTTAATTTAAATTGGCCAAATAATTAAATTGCTTTATTATAAATTTTCCTAGCTATGTGCCATACTGCCTTGGAGATCTTTTCATCCTCGTTGAAGTAGAAAAGCAAGTTTCAACTAAAACCTTCTCTAAGGTATATTTGCTTAACCTCCATTAAAATCTTTTCATGCTCATCATACCCATTTTCTTTAAAAAAATATCAAGATTTTAAATAGCGTGTTGTAGTGTTCAGCGTTATAGCGGCATCATATGGGCATAACACCGTTTTTTTAGTATTCCGCTGTGATGCGATAAACACTATTTAAATCTTTGAAAAATATAATAGATATTTACAATCTCTTAATTTAATTGCTGGAAGATACTAAATTAGGCATATAGTCATAGATGGTTTAATACTAATTATTTTCTGGTGATTTCCCTACTCAGAGTTTGTACGAACCAATGGCTGATATATTAGCTGCAATTGCACCCGAAGTCATAGCGGGAATCATCAAGTTGGTTGAGCAAATCTTAAAAAAGACCACCGAAGAGCAAATTGACATCAAACAAGAGCTCGATTTTCTGAAAACGGATATGGGTATCATCAATGAAATCTCCAACAAGATCAGGAAAAAGAACTTGAAAAAGTTAGGCATCAAGGCCTGGGCGAAGGAGGCTGCAAACCTCGTCAACAACACCAGCATACTGTTAAACAAAATCGAGAATGAAAATAGTACTCATTCTCAAAAGAAGTGGTCATGGAACAAAAAACGGAGGTTTCATTGCAGCACAGACAATATGAAACAACTGAAGAAGTTGAGGAGTAGATGTGATAACCTTACAAAGCATAACGAAACCATCCTCAAAATAATCGAAAAACGCCCAAGTACCGTCGGTTTGTTGCTAGGAGCATCGACACTAGGAGCGTCAGTAGCAATTATTCCTTTAATTGCTTTAATCGTGCTTTTATAAATTACGAAGACACCTCTAATGTTTGATGTTATATTCATATGATGTTTTGCATGTCAAAACTTAAAAAAGTTTTTTTTTTTTTTTTTTTTGTTGATTAAACCCTTGAAATCCACCATTGGATAGGGATTTCGCTAGGGTTTTACAATTGTAATTATGTCGATTAATTAAAATTGATCATGTTTAAATTGTAATTATTTTTCATTAGGAACTTTTCCTTTATTCTCGTTTCATTTCAGGAAATAAATCTGCTGTTAATCCGATTCCAACCGTTGACTTTTGTTGAGAATTGTGTATAAAATAATAATTCTTTCGTTGAGATCTTTGCATAGAAAAATTGAATAGTTGGCATCGGAACAACACAGGTTCCTCTTATTCCCAAAATAAAGCAGATTTATTTACTTTATTTAAATGTTTTATTGCTTTATTTTAGTTTTTTTGTGCTAATTAAACATCATCCCAGCGGCTGAGGATGGTACGATGTTAGACATATAACACTACTACAAAAAAAAAAATTTCATCACCCCTTTACCATCGGATGTACTTCCATACAAATGGTGTACGTCACGAGTGGCAATGCTATAATTGCGTTGAACTTTTTACCGTCCGTCCTAGATAACAAACCGATGGCGTTGATGGAGCCCCTCC
Organism: Carex pumila; assembly: GCA_033356055.1. Taxonomy (NCBI): domain Eukaryota; kingdom Viridiplantae; phylum Streptophyta; class Magnoliopsida; order Poales; family Cyperaceae; genus Carex; species Carex pumila. The sequence continues at coordinate 127,874 of JARJHM010000762.1, read as the reverse complement.
TTTGCCATCGATTAAATTTTACGAACAGTTAGTATTGAGCGACTCTTTAACATCGGTTGGGCTATTAATCTGATGGTGTAGATGTGGTGATTTTTACCATTTGTGATGTAGATGAGCCGTCAGCATTAGTTTAATCAATACCAACTGCGTTCCTTGTTGAACGGATGACGATGTTCTCAACTATGTTCCTTGTGATATGTTGTGTCATTAAGTTTCGAGCTATATATACTCAGCAATTAATATGAGATAATTATTTAATAACATACATATATAATACCATCTCAATAATATCTAATTAAATAATAAGGATTAACGTACGGGCTCCTGAAATTTTTGTGTTATAATTTGTTAACATAAAAAGTTCATAATTAAAGTACCAAGATTAAAATATCACTAGCTAAATTAAAACAATAAATACTCATTGTTATCATAAGTTCATAATCAAGATTAAATTAAGTAGCAAGATTAAAAATACTCATTGTTACCAAGATTAATTAAAGTACCAATTAGTTCATAATGAATAAATACTCATTGTTATCATAAGTTCATACATACAATTAAAAACAAATAGGTTGCTATGTACATAAAAAAGTTCAATTAAAAAAAAATCTAATTAAGGAATGCACCTAGTGGTATAATAATTAATATTATAAAAATAACATCCAAAATAACTATACATGCACAGAACTACATAAGCTAGTACTAGCATCGTACTCGTGCGTTACAACAGAAACAGATTATTTCATTATAAAATATTATAAAATAAAGAAGATCAAGCATTTCATTATTTGCGTGACCTTTTTGAAAATCAACCGTTCAAATACATGCTGCACAAATCTCAAAGCAATAATAATACTGATACGATACGGATACAACAATACGGTAATTTTCAAAAATGAAGGATACGATACAGCTATTAATATATATATTTTTTATTATTTTATATATGAATTTATATAATTATAATTTAAGTCAAATTTGTAGAGAAAAATAGTTAAATACTATATTTATCTACAATATAACACATGTGAACTCTAGTGTAGTGATAAGAATTTTGGTACTAACAGAACCCAACTGGGTTCAAATCCCGCCTTCAGCAGAAAAAAAAAAGGATGCACAGGCTCGGTCCGCAGGCACCCTACGTGGTTCAGAGACGTAGTCCATGGGTGCGGCATGCGGTCTACGGGCGCTGGAATTATATGTGGCGCGACCAATGCGTGCCTAAGTGTTGAAGCACATAAAACATCTATGTGCGATCTGAAAATTCAACAACTGAGCATCCTTCAACAAAAAAAACAGTAAATCAGAACTTTTGCATAATCTAGACATTAAGCTCCTTAATAAGAAGGAGAGATAACTACAAATTAGTGTTCAGGCAACAACATTCATATCGATCAAACATCACATTTATAAATAGCCAGTTTTTAGACATCCAAAACAACATGGTAATTAACTTCCCTAGGAAAAATGAATGTAATTCATTTTAATTAAGGTCCTCCTCTGGACCAAAAGAAAGAATGGCTTGAAAGTCACGCATCAGGGAAGAAAATACCTCTTCAAAAGTCTCCAAACTGTCAAAAAGAAAATACCTCTTTAATGGAGACGTCCTGTCTCCTCTTCATTTACCCTTGCCACCTGGGCGTGCTGGTGGGGCTCTTCCTTTACCCTTGCCACCTCTTTAATGCTGCCAGCTCTGCAAATGAGCATATATTAAAAGCCAAATTTATATGCACATCACATGATGGAAGTTAAGTTTTATAGAGAGATAACTTCATGCAGATTCTAAAAACTATCATGCATAAACCTAGAAGATATAGAGTACAATAAGCACTTCTACAAAGCATTAAAAGAAAGGGAGGAGCTAACAGTTGTAGGAAGACTACAAATGCCCAAAACACTACCAGCAAGGGAATGAAAATAAATTTTCACTTAAGAGCTGAATTTAAGCTTAATTATCAAGGAAATGATCAGGCAATACCAAATTATATACACAAATTTATATCTTTACCACCATAAACTACAATCCTATAGCACCATAGTATTTGATGCACATTAATTGATAACTCAAATTGTTCTAGTAATTTCAGGAAATTGAATTACAGGCAAAGGGCACTAAGAAGATGGAACCCTATCAATAAATTCCGTAAATCTAATGTAAGAATCTTGTAATGAGCCAGTATAAATCCGGTCCCAATTCTATTGATTTTTTTAGTATTAACTAGCATGTGATTCGAAATAAGAACGATGATGTGTTCGATGTAATTTTCTTTCAAATCCTATTAAATCAAACAGACTTATTAATACAAGTCACTACTATTTTCATCAAGGTCCCTCTCCTTCTATAAAAGTAGCCCCAGATCTCTATTATTTCCACTTCAGTTACATATGCAACTCTCTCACTTTTCCCCTTTAAATCAACAAATATCTTATAGGTGAGCATTGATTTCCACAGATCAAACTTCATTGATCGAACTTTCACAACTCAAAGAAGTAAATACAATTTAAGAATCAAAATCAAAGCATAGTATAAAAAAAAATGAATTTAGCCTCCCTGTTTCTAAATCATCGCAGTAAGAGGATTGGATGAGCTTGTAAGAGGAGGTGCGCCTGATTGAAGGAGTCCTTGAGGTAGTAGTGGATCAGGCTAAGATAGGGGTGCTAGAGGATTCTGATACTGGATTCGTTCCAGCGACTGCAGTTGTCGCCAGCTCAATTGTATTGTCGTCTTGGAGATCAATCATGACCTCAACAAACACCGAAGAGGAGCTCCGGTGCGGCCATGACAATGCACAGGGTGAGGAGGTCCGGTGCGACCTGGATTTTGTCGAAGGAGAAACTGTCAGAGAGGAAGTTGAGGAAGAAAGATAACCGATCAGGAAGAAAGCGTAATGGATTTTTTTCTCGAAAGTGAAAACTCATCAGTAAATTTGAAGAGAGAGAAAGAGAACAGTAGAAATTTTAAATACGGTAGTTTGGGAGACAGTTATGGGGACTTTCAGCCGTTCATTAATTACGGTTAATGATAGTTTAAAGCTTATCCAATCAGTTTGTGGACAGATTGTGGACCACAACTTTTTCTCTTTGTAATAAACATAGTTATAGAAATTGAATTGAAATTCGATAAGTTAATGGGTTTGAATCCGATTATTATTTTTAATTTGATAAGTTAATGACTTTCGCCCCTAGTTGGTCCTGTTGTCTTCTAATCTAATGCATGAGACTCTTGAGTTATGCTTGTTGACGTTCTTCGTTCAGCTTTGCCAGTGTCGACCAATCGTATCTCCTTATTTGCTTGCCCTGAGGTCCTTGTTGTTGGCCTATTAACGTTCAATTATTTTATTTTATTTTATTTTACATGTTGCCGTAGGTTTTCATTAGAAATGACAAAAGTATGACCTTCATATGAAAAATCTTAAAATTCTACCCAGATAAGCTAAGTACGTTGTGAGCTAAACGCCTAAAACCACTCACTAAAAAGACAAAAACCAAAGAACTTAAACAAATCAACATTGAACATGAGGAAGAAGAGGAAGCTGATCAAAGAAGAGCGAGCGCTGGAAAGTCTTAGAAACTCTTTCTTTTCTCATTAATTACTTCATTCATTATTTACAACATCAATATTACCTCTATAGTCCGTCTAATCACCTTTAAATTTAGCTCAATACTTATACTAACCAATAGCCCACTATTTTGCCATACTACATCATAATGATAAAATCTCTAGATCGCTTGCTTTAACCTTCTCTTTTCAAGCATTAATAATAAGCCTCCAAAAACATCAGATGGTATGGTGTGTCTACTTGTATCTACCAAGAATTTCATTAGAGAACTTATGTTTCTTTTGCTAAAACTACTTTACAAGTATTTAGTTTTAATAATTCATAGAAAACAAAATCAAACCTTCTAATAGACGATCAGACAGTACATATTAGGTCCAATGTGAATATCTCTAATCTCTTGTCGTGTCCTGATATCAAACCCCGCATTTTTCCATGCATGAGAGCAAGGGCTAAGCTACAGTACTGCAGGGCCTGGAATATATATATATTTGGACTAGGTTTTTCAATGAATTTTGTCTACTCCTGAATTTGATTTTGCCTACTTCTGAATTCAATTCGGAGTAGTGATTGTCAGTTTTGACTTCAGAGATAGATGTGTGAGTTGTTTAATCTAATTAGAGATAAATCTTTGTTCAATTCAGAGTAACGATTTCTCTTTGCCCAATTGATACCAATTATTTTAGTAATTATGGTGCCAATAATTTAGTACAACCAATTCAATAGGCAAAGATGCAATTTGATAGATAAGCAGAGGATGAAGAGAATTATGGAGGCAATTTGAATCCGAATTCAATTTTTGCCTACCTCTTTTTTAAATTCTGGCTACGCCACTGAGGGAATGATAAGTTTAATCGCAATAACACTTGTATTCTTTCCCAGTTTAAAAAATTTATTTTTGACGAGCATCCAAACAAAAACTTTTATTCTAAGCGGGGTTTGGTTTTCAATGAGGCAGGCTATCCTCCAGGCTACGCCACAACAGTTACATCGCTGAAGGTCCGAGCGTAGAAACAAAAAGGTCATGGCCCACCTGATTGCATAATAATTTTTGGGCTTATTAAGCAATGGTTCTTGTTTCATGGATTAAACTTGAGATTTTGGGCCTAAGGTAGGTAGTAGGTAAAATCACCCATCCAGCCGTTTCGTGAAAAGTGGGCCTTAATTTTTAAGGAAAAATTGTTAGATAAAAAAGTCCACTGGATGCCCTCATTCAATCAACCAATCAGAACAAAAGATCTGCACCCAAACCTTTAGACAGTTCCTTCAAAGCATCAACTGTTATGCATGTCCTTACTAGGTGGTAATCTATTTACAACATCACTACAGTATACTTTACCTAGGATTAACAAAGGAATAATGGACTGCAACAGCCGAACAATAAATAAGCCACAATAAATTGTTAATTATTCACACACTATATACACAGTTAAATATATCAATCACACGCTAATTGCCATGATAATAGGCTCAACCAATAAGATATATCAAGGTCACATTTCATTGGATAGAACATGTGATTCAGTACCTACAAATTCCAAAAGAAAGGAAATGATATTAGTTAAGAGTTGGGCGTCTTCAAATAAACAGATAATTTGTTGTTGATATTTGCTGAAGAAGATGCATCTACAAGTATTCGATACAAGGCTATAGATACTAATACTACAGGGATGCTCCAAATTGAACTCTCTTATGTGTTGGTAAGAATTGAAAACCTTTCTAAGAACTAGTAATTTTGCAGCATGGGTCTGATGAGCCATGTTGTCTCATCGAGATATGTGCCAACTCCCAAACTGACCTGGGGGCACCCCAACCTAATAAACCAGACGTCGTGGGGCTGACCAGCACAGTGCAAGGTTGTAAGCTTATGTTGGCTATAACACTTTCATCACTTCTAAAATTAACTGTTTAATTGGATCTTTTAATTTGGATTATTTGCTGTGGGGCAAAATTTATTTTACCAGAATACAAATTACGCTCTAAATGCTAAAATGCAGATAATACATGGTGCCCATAGGTACCAGCCAATCAATACAGTCACCTTTCTCTGGGGATAGAGAAGTAACAGAACCAAAAGCTGCATAATCCTCAATGCAAGAACCACTGCAAGGTAAGAAATTGTACCAATTACTTTAAGGTTTGATCATTGTAAAAAAAATAAAAATAAGAAAGGCACATTAAGTTTCACAAGGGCAAATTAAAATACACAACAATCTACAGTTTTCAATGCTTGACACATGTCTGGTAAGCTATTTGACATAAGATATTGTTTGGAGAGTGTACCTTCCAATTGTTAGTTCGTCAGACACCTTATGTACAATGTCTCCCTATAAAAAGAGAATGAAATTATAACATTAGTTTATTACATTCATCCTACCAAAAAAAAATTTTACTGTCTGCATAATTTCTCTCGTCATTGTTAATAGAGGGATTAAAAAAAGGAGTTTGTTCCTGGTCGGTGCAGCATTACTATGCAAACTAAAATGTGCATTCTAAACACCTAAATTAGCACTTGTAAAGCTAAAAAGCCAAGGCACTTTTACCAGATTATACTTGACACAGGAACACTGTACTACAAGAAATCCACTGATTTGGTTTTAGTTTGTTCTACCATTCAATATTCAGGAAAAAGTATTGATATTAGAACCCAAAATTTAGCTGAATTCACTCTTTAAACCAACCTTAGTGTAAAGGAACCAGCAGCTTTCAATGTTATTAATCAATTAATAATGTACTTCACACTAATTACCAAGAGAATCAAAAAAATTTAATCATATTATCCTTTTTTCATGTATAGAACTTACTACTGGTTGCTCAAACCAATCAGGTACATTTTTGCTGAGAAGAGTCATATACTCTTCCATTGCTGCCTCTGGATTCATATTGCCCAATTTTTGCCAAGCATACCTAAATGCAGAGAATAGGAAAAAATATAAAATAAAGCAACCAGAAAACACAATATGTAAATAGATAAGTGGTGCTTAAACTTGGTGGTTCAGCAGTTTTCCTATAATTTATGAATTTCAAATGAAATTTTCACTTCAACCAAGAAACTCTATACAGTATATATTCACAAGCTACAAAATTTTCAGTACAAAAGGTGGTTATGACAGTACTGATACGGTACCTGTGCAAACAATGTCCATTTTCTATTAAATATTCCTTGTGTTTTTTACTTTTGGGGTTATCTAATTGCATTAATTCTGAACATAGCCAGTAATATGCACCAAATTGGAAAACCACACTTCTCTCTATTTTTCTGAATGGCAAAATATAAGGACATTGCTGACATTCTATATTTTTATCAATTAATCACACAAGTGAGAGAAAAAATAATGAAATACATACCATTTGGCCCGAGTGGAGGCCCTTAAAGCCAAGGGATGAGACTCGTAACAAGGTCCCTCTGTGGCAACCTTGTGCAAACCATACAATTGCAACTGCACCTCATTGTTAACCTTTGACAGTGCATCAGTGCCATACTCACTGGTTGCATAACCAGCTGCCACAGCAAATTGCTTCTCTATGTCAGTCCTCTCTATACCTTCCCACCCTTCTTCCTCAATAAATGCCTTTTCTTTCTCATTTTTTCCATCTCCAACGAATTGGATTATTTTGCTAGTAGGCCCCTCAGCTTGGAATAAATTATCCTCTTCTTCTTCTTCTTCTTCTTCTTCTTCTTCTTCTTCTCCCTTCTTCTGATCACTAGACTCTATTGTTTCTGCTCCTTTCTTCTGTTCACTGGATTCTATTGCCTCAGCTCCCTTCTTCTGTTCACTGGGTTCTATTGCTTCTACTGAGATTTCTTGAGGCACAGTTAATTTCTTCAAATAGGAATCACCCTCAGTGGATGTTTTACTAATAGGTCCTTCTACTTCACATAAATTATGTTCCTCAGTCTCCGCCTTCACAACTTGGACAGATCCTACTGCCTCTTGTGAAATTTCCTGGTGCACAATAACTGAACCTTGGCTCGCTATCTTGAATTCAAGTTCTTCTCTTAAGCAGCTTTCTTCCTCTATTGGAAGTTCAACCTCTCTGGGCATTTTGTCTATTGAACCCTCTACTTCGCATAAATTGTCTCTGTCCTTTCTTACTTCAGGTTCACTTAATTCAACCTCCCTAAAGCTCCTTTCTTGGAGAACGAAACTTTGATCCTGTAGGAAGATCAAATCGGAGCTCTGAGATACTTTACCATCTCCAAGCTCACTTACACACGATTCCTTTTCTTTGTCAGAATTGATCGATGTCTCCAACTCAAAGCTCTCATACTTTTGCACCAGTCCGCGATCAACCTTCTCTTTTTCAAACTCGACATCGCTTACAAAGTCATCGCTTCTCTCTTCAGTTCCCTCACACATCGTCACCTTACCACCGCCAATTCCAACCGAATCGCTGAGCTCAGACCTTCCTTCCTCGGCAAGAAATCCTCTCGCCGCCTCCTTCTCGACCACCTTATCCACTTCAATAATCTTCTCCTCTTGCAAGTCTTCACCTTCCCGTAATCGTGGAGCTCTGGTCTCATCGGGAAGATCTTCCTCTGTGAACCGGGCCCCACCAGAGATGACGTCTGCAGTGTCATCGGAGGAAGTGGAGGCGGAGCTAGAGTTGGAAGGGGAGAAGAGCTTGGAAAGGAAAAAGGCAAAGAGGAGGGAGAAGAAGGCAGTTAAAAGGAGGTCGAAGAGGAACTCCATGATGAGATGAAGCGAGGTGAATTTATGATGAGATTTGGGCGGCAGTGTATTTATTGCTTCGCTTGTAGGGTAAGGTGTAAGGATATGAATAGGAGTACAGAAGGGGAAAGGGAGGAGAGAAGAATAGAGAAGTGGGTGGGTTAATGATTAGGATGGAGAAGCGAAATAGAAGAAAGAAACGAACGAAAGAAAGAAAGGAGAGCGCCAACGGAAGGTATATCCGGATACATCTGCCACGATGCGTACTCGATCAGCGCTAGCGGGCTCCCGTATTAGTTACTGGATGAACTTGGTCCATGAGAAATGCCCAACCACTTTTCATTTGTCTTTTTTGGATGGACGGCACCGTCTTTTTTTCAAAATTGGACGGTGATCATGTCATTTTTTGTCAATTATCTTTCTAGTTGATTATCAATAAGATGTGTAGTCAATTGTGATTTTCTAAAAGTAAATAATCGATAGAATTATGTATTTATAATGATTACTCAAAAATATAAATCCTATTATTATTGTGGTAAATCTTGAAAATCATGATCTAGAAAAACAATGTGATGACTATCAGTAGTACGCAATACTCATGCTTTTTTTTTCCCTTTATCACATGTGTGTGTCAATTTTTTTCTCTATTTTTCTCATAAAGTTATATTGATATGGACTCAGCTAAAGTAGAACAAATCAAAGTTTCTTCTCATACAAGTTAAAATATATTTTGGTACATTGAACTTCAAAATTTTATATTTGTGTGGAGCAATTTTTATTTTTAATTTAGGATAAAAACTAAAATTATACATATAATATTAGGTATTTTGATATTGTAGCATTCAACTTCAAAACACTACATTGTTGTTTTATGAAGTAAAGAAATAATTCAGGTTTCACTTTATTATCAACAAACAGTTTAAGTTAGATTTTGAACTCACGTCTTCACTTGAAAAACTTGACATATAATCACTAAAATCTAAAATTAATGTTTCTATTCATATAAAAATGGTAATTATCTAACTTTGAAAATATATATACATATTCAAATTAACAATTTCTTAAGAGCTTTTATACGTATATGATTGTTCTTTCTGTACGACTATATTCAGAAATAATATTTGTGTTACAAATTCTCTTCTGAAAATCTACAATAGCTATAGTATTATTTTTTTTTTTTTCTTTTATAATCTTCTCCGTATATATTTGTATTTTGTTGTGTTTTGTAAAATATAAACTTTTGACAAATAAAAGATGAGAAAAATATCACTAAATAAGTAAACATCTCGTTTCATTCATATTGGAAGCAACTTTTTTTTTTCCATTAATTCGATATTTATACAATCATATCATTGTAAAATCTAATGTGTTCATATTCAATGTTGTAGATTTGTACCTGTTTGAGTTCTAGAAGAAAAAAAATGTTAAAATAGTTACCGGTGCAGCTTTTATAAATGTTGGATGATCATATCATTGTCAAAGTTTACCGATGTTACGTTATTTACGGGTTTTTATTAATTTAACCCTTCTTAATAAAAAAAATACTTTATTCAATTAGGTAGAGGACTAAAGCATATTTATTTGTTTCCTCAATTGTCTTTCTGCATCATTTGTCCTTTTCCTATTATAGGAAAAATAATCCAGGTGCACCTAGAATTTTGGCTCGGTGCTGGAATAGCAGGGGCAGGGCGATTGCGGCCAAAACTGTCAGATAAAATGAGTACAATAACTGATTAAAATGAGCTCCTATGAGCTTCTAGCCGAACGATGGGAATTCTACGGCTATGTAGATGAGGGGATTAGCTTTACGATTCGTGCCAATTTAAAACTGACAACTTAGATCAAATTGAACGCAGTCAGGTATTGCACTCGATCTGATTGGGACCGTGAGAACTGGGACGTGAATTCTAAAAAAGTAAAAAGGTGACGGCTAAGTGGTCCCCACCCCTAATAATAACGCCTCAGACCCGGTCCATGTCAAGTCCAGATTCTCTGTTACAATTTATCTGTGATACTCTCAAATGCATGCCGCTGGTTGCATTGAATTTTAGTCCAAGTATTATTCTCTCTAGTTTTATTGTTCAATTAATTTGTAGCGAGAAAATCAATGAATCGAATTTTTGGTTGGAAATTATCCCAATTTATAGTTTGGATGAGGAAATTTCCAAATAGCAATGATTAGATGAGTACACACCAAATTTTCTTATAAAAAACTAACGCTCCCCTTCATGACTCGCCACACGATGTGTCATCAAGCACTATTCACAAAGAACCTCATCTATGTCAGGATTTTTTTTCCTTTTCGTTCGCGTAAATGCAAGCAATCCGCACGCAAATTATGTTTACCATTCAAAAAGAATCAACACGTTATCGGTTATCCTACCAATTTATCCTAGTTAATTTTGATTAGTTGGATCTGAAGTAGCTAAGAATTGTTAATAACAGGGAATTGCTCATTGTTCATGACCCAAAAAAAAAAGACATTACTGTTACGAGATAAGAAATTGATTTTTTTTTTTTTTTTAAAATACATAAAGGGTATGCTTCCCATGTTTGCAAGAAAGAGTCTATTCCAAGAAAAAATTGCAGATAAGTTTATTTAATAAAGTGGATAAAAGCCTCTAATCCGATGGATGCCAATATCAATGGATTTACATACAGGCCTTATTATCTCTGTTTGTCAAAGTAATGTAGGCTACAACTAAGCCCATAAAACTTTCCTCATTTCCACACATTGAGGGCGTGTTCGGCAGGACTTGTTCCTATGGGATTTAACAGGGTTTTGGGCAATTCTCATTTTATTTCCCAAACACCTTTCGGAATGCCAAAATAATCCCAATGGGTTCCCATATTTTTTCCCCAAAAACGTCCCCAACAGGTCAAAAGCAAGGGAAAACTAAAATTAGGTAGGAGTGAATTAATTTGTTCCCACCACTCTCTCTCCTTCCTCTATTCCTCCACGTAGATGGATTTGTATTTTTTTTATGTTTTCTCTTCTCTCTCCACATATGCTTCATGGACGGGCATGAAATGTTTTATATAACAACTCCCTCTTTGTTTAATTTCTGTTGTGGGACTAATCAAAATTCAGATCCGGAATTTTCTTTTAATTTTTGTTTTAGTTTAGTTAGACTTTCAGTTTTTTTTACTATAATAATTAATAAATTATATGGTTATAAAATACATGAAGTAATCATAATGCGAGGTTTATATTTTTTTTATTTATTGACAAATTTTCATCAAAAATCTTAAAAATTTATTTGTCGATAGTCCTAAATTTATTTTATTTACAATGAAGCTCAATTACTAAATAATCACCAATCATTTTATTCTTATTTTTCTAATAAAAATTATAAATCATATTAATTAATCTAGTAATTAATAACAAATCAGATTTAAAGATAATATTAGAAACTTCTATTTTTTCAGTATCATTAAATATAAATATGTAGTTACAAATTCAATTGTAATTTCATAATTTAAATGTTTGTTTTTTTTGTAAGTGTTTGTAAAGGTTTATTTTTTGTAAATGTTTTTAATTACATATTTTAAATGTTTGTTTGTTTTCTAATTTTTTGTAATTATGTATTTTAAATGTTTGTTTGTTTGTTTATAAATGTTTATTTTTTTGTAAATGTTTTTAATTGTTGTTTTCTTATTTTTAATTTATTTTTAAATATTTTCTTATTTTATTTGTACCATTTTAGTAATATTTTTTATTAGAAATGGTTCATCTTTTTAATATTATTATTTGAGTGAGTCTATGGTACTATTGTTGGGTTTCGGATACCACTTTTGGGGTTTCGCGGTAACCAAAACCCATTTAGGCTTAAGGTGCGGAATGACCGTAGAACAAAAATTTCTACGGCCAACTTAAGCTCAGGATTAAACGGGGTATGTCAGGAAACTTTCCAAGGCGGTCCACCTTCAGTATTCCTTTGGCATCAAAACCCAATTTAATCCTTTTACAGATCTACTCCATGATTGATTTCTAAAACTTTAATCTACTTACCAATTAAATAGATTAATATAACATATTTATACCTTGTTTCCAAATCACAGTTGGAATGCAGACCGAGCGTGTAGAGCTACATCACGGAAGGAATCGACTCGTCTCGGAGCATCAGACGTCTGATGCCTCTATCGGTTATCCACCAGGACTAACCAGAGAGCGGTTTATTTCTTCTGCCAGATATACCGTAAACCGCGGAATTCTGCAAAAACACTATTCACGGGGAAAAGACGAAAACCCGTAAACACGAATTTTCGGTTACTCAGTTTCATCAATGAGCAAAACTGTAATACCGCGAAATTCGGTAAAACACTATTCATCGACCCCGTAAATATACTCCACAACAACCCGCAAGATTATACGTCAACTACGTATAACTTTCTTTTCTCAACCGAAACACTATTTGGGAGAGAAACCGAGAAAGAGAGAAAATACCGATTCGATTATGCACGAAACGATACAAGTGAATTAGTGAGTTTTCTCTCTACCCCTCCACCTCTATTTATAGGCTTTTGAGGAGGTTCGCAAAAGACCGAAATACCCCTCAACATATGCCTATTTACAAGATATGCCATCGAATGGATAAGGATGATGACATGTGGATAAGATCGATGACGTGTCATCTGGATAGGATCGATGACACGTCATGCGGATAAGCACGAACCTGAAAAGACCCGAATGCCCTCGGTCCGAGCATAAATAATGTTCGTATAATTATTCTGAACAATTATATATATTTTTCTGCGATTGTTTGTTTCGGTATCGATGACGTGTCATCTGGATAGGATTGATGACATGTCATGCGGATAAGGACGAATCTGAAAAGACTCGAATGCCCTCGGCCCGAACACAAATAATATTCATATAATTATTCTGAACAATTATATATATTTTTCTTGCGGTTGTTGTTTCGGTAATTTATACAACGTGTCATGCACATTTATAAATTAACCGGTTAACTTTTATACAACGTGTCATACACATTTATAAATTAACCAATGTTTTTGCTTGTTATTTTTACATAACATTTATAATTTAATTATAACACGTATAATTAATTATAACCATCTTACTATTGATCATAACCAATTTATAATCAATCACAATAAGATTCTCCGATTAACTCCTATATGGTGTGACCCAATAGGATCTGTGTTATGTTGGTAAATAGAATTAAAACTGTTTTAACTTCTATAATCATGAGAGGCATCTGACAACACATCATGACCATCCAATTACACAGATGATGATGTACAGTACAATATCACGATCCAGTAAACAATTTACTCGTGTTAATTCTTTTGTCACATAGCTATCAGATTAGTTTCAAGGTAGGTGTGTGTCATCCTTGTAAACTTAATCTTTTCTTGATCTTGAGCAGATTATCAAATATGATTACTCTTGTAATCATACCGCGCGCTGATAATCTTACTCTATCAAGGGGCCCAGTGATGCTATAGCTCGTATAGAGATACGAGGGACAATAGTACTTTTGGTAAACCATCACTACCTCAGCTAAGCCATGTATACCGAAGAGCTACCGTTATAACTGCATTTTACTGACAGCGTTTGATAACAATCACACATATACATTTCTTAGTAGGAAAGATGAATACCTCATACTTTAGAACTTAACACTGAATGAAAGCATTAATGACACGAACACAATTCCGTATAATGTTTCATTCGGGGTCTGTCAGATATCATGTTCCTGGAACATATATCTATGTGATTAAAATGACAACTTCTTGTCTATGGTCTGTAAAACTTGACCATCATTTAATCCACATACTAACCTTATAGCGGTAATTAGTGTTCCTGCTAATTACCTTGGTCAGTGACCTTTTTAAGATTAAGAGTATATATCATCTATATTATGGAGTTTTACAATTTCAGTCATGAACTCGAAATGATCCATAAATGCAATAATACTCAAGGCAACAAAATGATATTAATCATCCAATTCATGAACAAAGCTTTATGATAAATTAACGTATTATTGACTTCTAGATTATTACAAACTAACAATCTCCCACTTAAGCTAGGAGCCAATCATCGTAGGCCCTACTTATATACAAAACTCTATATTTTCTAAGATCTCGTAGATCCTGAGAAAATCTCACAGCCAATCTTCTATGTGTTCCAAACTCATAGAAGCATCAAGCATCTCGTGCTTGGCTTGAGGAAGAGATTTTGTGAGTGGATCAGCTGTGTTGCTGACTGTGTCAACTCTACATATCTTTACATCACCTTTATATTAATTATATCTTTTATAATTAATTATAAACATCTTATGATGTTTATGATCTCTCGTATTATGTGATAACGTTGTAGACGAGAAATATATCATTTGTTCTCCTCAAGAACTTAAGGATATTCCTTACAGTATTCCAGTGCTTTATGCCTGGATTAGCCTGATATCTATTCGTCACACTCAAAGCGCACGAGATATCAGGGCGAGTGCACAACATGGCGTACATGATAGAGCCAATAGCCGAAGCGTATGGTACTCTACTCATAGTGCTTTACTCATCAGTTGTTGAAAAGACACTGAGTCTTGCTAAGCTGTGTACCATGATTCATTGGCAAGAATCCTCTCTTAGAATCCTGCATGCTGAACCGATTCAGCACTTTGTCAATGTATGTGCTTTGACTTAATCCTATAAGTCTCTTTGATCTACCTCGGTAGATCTTTATGCCTAGTATATAGACATCCTCGCCCAAGTCCTTCATTGAGAAAACTTTTCTTTCATGAAGACTTAGCTAATTGTAATAGAGGAATATCGTTTCCTATTAGGAGTATGTCATCTACATATAAGATTAAGAAAGGCGATGGCACTCCCACTAGTTTTTCTGTACACATAAGATTCTTCTTCGCATCTGATGAAGTCAAGCTTTTTGACTTCTTCTCCAAATCGAAGATTCCAACTCTGTGATGCATGCTTCAATCCATAAATGGATTCAAGAAGCTTGCATACCTTCCCAGCATTCTTTGGATCTTCAAAACCCGTAGGCTGTGTCATGTACACATCCTCTTCTTAAATTTTCATTTAAGAAGGCGGTTTTGACATCCATTTGTCATATTTCATTATCATGAAATGCGGCAATTGCTAGGAGTATCCGAATTGACTTAAACATAGCCACGGGTGAAAAAATTTCATCAATTCCCAGAATTTGTTTGAAATCTTTTCGCTACTAGCCGTGCTTTGTAAATAGTCATATTGTCATCCATGTCTGTTTTCCTTTTGAAAACCCACTTGTTAGCTACGGGTTTCACCCCATCAAGTGGTACAACTAGGTTCCAGACCGTGTTGTCATACATGGACTGTATTTCGGATCTCATGGCCTCCAGCCATTTATCAGAGTCGGGCCTATCCATTGCTTCCGCATAGGTCAAAGGATCTTCAGTGTCAAAAACTGAGACCTCGTGCAGTCCCATGTACCTCTCGGGTGCATGGACTATCATTGTTGACCTACGTAGCACTTGTTCTTCGGGCTGTTGAACTCGATCCACAACAGTGTGCAGATTTAGTTCTTCTTCAACTTGCGTTGAAGCACTTGAGCTCGGGACTAGAACCTCTTCCAATGTTTCTACTTTGTTTACTCATCTTTGACCATCTCGTGAAGCGCAAATATATTGTTTTAATGCTTTAATTTCCATAAGTAGGCTAGGACCGTTGCGGGAACTTACTTTTATTAAAAGTAGGCAAAAAGAAATTATTGATACATTTAGCTAATAGTTGACTGTTGTGAATTTCAAACTACGAATTATTCAGAAATATATTAAATTTTCTCTAAAAGCAGACAATAATCCGATTATACATAGCTTTATATTCAGTTTTTAAAATCCAAAAAATAAACAATTGTCTACCTCTAATTTATAATTTAATGTAACCCCGCCGCTGCAGACTACCCACATGAAAAGAAATCTGACATGATCATAAAATACATTTACATTAAAAGAAATATATGAGTCTGGTGACTAGAAGTAAAAAAAGACATCTCAAATAGTGACAATCAAAATCAGATTCGCATTTTGGAACAATCGAGCCTCTATGCATATCTCTTTCGCCGTCTCCGTGAATCAAAATAGATTTGTGGCTCCGGATTTTAACAGATGGGTAGTGGGATGTGCAATTCAGGCAATCCAGCTTAGCTCAAGCACAAATTGAATACTCATTAATTTGTCATGATATGATCTGAAAGCATACTCATTTCTCCCACTGAACCACGCCCAATAAATTGTACCACCATGAGATGAACTAAAAATGACCAATCGTGTTTGAGATTATGAGCAGTGGCATAGCTAAGATTTGAGTCAGAAGTAGATGGAAATCGGACTCGGATTATTTTTTTTTTGAACGAGTTCGGATTCAATTCGCCTCCACCCGCCTGCCAAATTGCATCTCTGTCTATCGAGTCAGTTGTAATTTCTAAATTATTAATTGATGTCAAAATTACTAAAATAATTACTTGTAATTTCTAAAATAATTAGTAGTAATTGGGCGGAGGAAAATCGATACTCCAAATTCAACAAAAATTTAAAAATACTTTTATTTCCTAATTAGATTAAACGACTTATATATCCATCTTTGAAGTATGAGCAGACAATTACTACTCCGAATTGAATTCAGGGGTAGGTAGAATCAAATCCAAGGGTAGGCAAAATCCATTAAAGAACCTCGTCTAAAAAAAACATTTCTAGGGGTAGGCAACTGCCTACCCCTGCAACATTGTGACTCTGTCACTGATTATGAGGCGAATCCGCATATCCCCAAAATTTATTGGAATAGACCAACTCAAAGCATTGTAAACTAGAGATCAGAGTACTAAAATCACAACGTGGAACATCATTTTTTTTTCTAGTATCCAATTAGCTAATGAATTTGAATTTAATTAGCTATTTACTTGTCTCCTAAAGAAAATTTTGAATCCGCCGCTGAAAATCATACCACAATATCATAACAGAGGGTTCCTCAATAAACAATCATCTACACAATCTACAATCTAGGAAATCAAAGCTCCACCAAGAGTACCAGTATATATTTGCATGACTAATGACCCAAATTAAGCAAAATACTCAATATTTGCAATACATGTTCAGACAACACATCGCCTATTTGTCGTATGCACACGTTTTTTTTTTCTTACATATATTGTTTTTGAGTAAAGATTAATGGAGATTAAGTTACCCAATTATTTAATATTAAAAAAGAATTTTCTCTTTCGAATTTTGAATCGTGATCTTTCACAAGAAAGCATTGTTATTATGTACATTATTGATATAAAAATAAAACTCATTCAGATAAATTAGATGTTCCTGCAAATATTGTCAATTCTTTTTTTAGAAAAATAGCGGTATATACCACCGATTTTATTTGAAATCATAGCATATCTGACATAGTACCTAATTGGTATCAAAATCAAATATGGCAAGTCTTATACAGCTATTCAAAACCGAAACAAAAACAAAAGAAATACAAAATCTCATAACATGCACACAACTAAACAAGGCAACAGCATAAGAAAGTACAAAAAACATCAAAATATACATAAAACTAAGTACTATATATATATATATATATCTAATGAGTCTTCATCATCATTATCTTCTCCATATATTAGAGATGGAGGGTTGCCAGCTCCAAAAACCCGCATGTCCTCTTAACTGGTCACTTGGAAAATTGACATTGGAAGGTCCATTACTTGAGCCAATTCTGGACTTCTTACCTCTTCCTCTTGAAGTTGATCTAGGAGATCCTTAACATCATAAGGAAGCATTAAACTCAATTTTTAAAATGAATTATCTAAACGAGATTGACATCAAAAACTAGCGAACAAAATAATTCTTGCACTAATAGATTTAATTTTTTTTTTTTTGATAAAAGGTGTTTGCCTGTTTCATTAAAGAAACATCAGGTTCCTTGATACCACCTTATTAGACCTATTATTTCGACTTGTTTCCGTACAAAAAAATCTGTATTTTGAACCAACAAATAGTGTCTTTTACATTGAATATCCATAGAATGTGGTACTGCTTTGTTTTGGTTCTCACTTTGCAGGAATCAGGCAAAATCGGGCAAAATCAGGCAAATAGCAGACTTCAGGAAGATTTGATGCGAGTCGCAACACCCATGATGAGAGTCGCATCAACCCAAAGCGACCTGCGATGCGACCCTCACTCCTGCCTTGAAGACCAGATGATGCGAGTCGCATCACTTGTTGCCGCCCAATTCAAATTAAATCTGACAGGCCTCAAGTCAGATCGGTTGCCTATTAAAGGAGGTCTTTGGCCAGAATTTTGGGAGCTTTTTCCCCCTTTACATTCCAGATCACTTTGAGAGCAGAGATCAAGAGAAAAGAGAAAGAGAAGAGAATTGCTTGGAGAAGAAGAGAATCACTTGGAGAAGAAGAGAAGATTGCAAGATTTTCTCCAATCCACCTTGGATCTTCAAGCTTCGTCATGATCTGCTTATTATCTCCCTCTTTTATGCTTTCTTTTACCATGATTGAGTAGAACTTTAGTTCTTAGGGTTATGATGTAGTCTCTAAACTTTGCCTTTGAATTGCATGTTGTTTTGATCTAAGTTTGAACTTATGTGATTCTTTGTTTGAGTATTCATTGATTACTTGATTTTGATTGCTTGATTGATTCTTGATTGTCTACTGTTAGATGTCTATAGCATCTCTTCTAGTAATTTGACATTGATGTTTCTTGCAATTGTGATTGAGCACTTGAGGTAGATCTAAGATCAATAGTAATCGAGAGGTGAACTTTCCATTAATCGAAAGGTTGTGGATACCTCTAGCAAACCAGACAACTAATTCAGGTTAGATACCAGTAGGTGAGAGCTACAGGTTGAAGCCTCGCACAAGAAATCAATTTAGATACGAACACATGTCAGCTCAGCTCGAGGGCAATGCGACTCTCATCAGAGATGATGCGAGTCGCATCATACGGGTTGCATCAAAGATGATGCGTGTCATATGATAGGTCCAGAGAAGGCAAAGTCTGAGATGAAACCTGAAACCCTGGGAACGCCTTTTATCATTGTTCAAAACCAAAACCTTTAATTGCTTTCATTTCCTGTTAATTGAATTGTCACTTGAAATTAGGAAGTATAAACAAACCAAGGGGCCCAGTGATGCTATAGCTCGTATAAAATACGAGGGACAAATAGTATTCTTGGTAAACTATCACTTCCTCAGCTAAGCTATACATATGGAAAAGCTACCGTTATGACTGCTTTTTACGGACAGCGGTGGATAACAATCACACATACATATTTCTCAGTGGGAACGATAAATACCTCATACTGTAGAACGTGACACTGAATGAAAACATAAATGACACGAACACAATTCTATTTAATGTTTCATTCGAGGTCTGTCAAATACCATGTTCCTAGAACATGTATCTATGTGATTAAAATGACATCTCGTGTCAGGTGGTTTGTAAAACTTAACCATCTTTTAATCCACATACTAACCTTATAGCGGTAATTAGTGTTCCTGCTAATTACCTTGGTCAGTGACCTTTTAAGATTAAGAGTATATATTATCTATATTATGGAGTTTCACAATTTCAGTCATGAACTCGAAATGATCCATAAATGCAATAATACTCAAGGCAACAAAATGATATTAATCACTGGGCTCCTTGTATTTTATACGAGCTATAGCATCACTGGGCCCCTTGGTAGAGTAAGATTATCAGCGCGCGGTATGATTACAAGAGTAATCATATTTGATAATCTGCTCAAGATCAAGAAAAGATTAAGTTTACAAGGATGACACACATCTACCTTGAAACTAATCTCATAGATATGAGAAAGAAGAACAGACAGAACTAAATTGTTTACTGGATCGTGATATTGTACAGTACATCATCATCTGTGTAATTGGATGGTCATGATGTGTTGCCAGATGCCGCTCATGATTATAGAAGTTAAAACAGTTTTGACTCTATTTACCAACATAACACAGATCCTATTGGGTCACACCATATAGGAGTTAATTGGAGAATCTTATTGTAATTGATTATAAATTGGTTATGATCAATAGTAAGATGGTTATAATTAAATATACATGTTATAATTAAATTATAAATGTTATGTAAAAATAACAAGCAAAAACAATGGTTAATTTATAAATGTGTGTGACACGTTGTATAAAAGTTAACCGGTTAATTTATAAATGTGCAGGACACGTTGTATAAATTACTGAAACAACAAACTGCAAGAAAAATATATATATAATTGTTCAGAATAATTATACGAATATTATTTGTGTTCGGGCTGAGGGCATTCGGGTCTTTTCAGATTCGTCCTTATCCGCATGACATGTCATCGATCCTATCCAGATGGCATGTCATCAATCCTATCCACAAGGGCAAAATGGTCATTTCACACCTATGCCACCTTGCATGATGTAGAAGCATGGAGAAGAATGTGGAAGGGTGTGGAAGGGGTATTTTGGTCATTTCACATATAAAAGGATGAGGTGTCAATGACATACCTTGTAAATAGGCCGAACTTGGAGGGCATTTCGGTCTTTTACGAACCTCATCAAAAGCCTATAAATAGAGGGGTGCATGTAGAGAGAAAAACCACTAATTCACACATATTGTTTCGTGCAGAATCGAATCGGTATTTTCTCTCTTTCTCAGTTTCTCTCCCAAATAGTGTTTCGGTTGAGAAAAAAAAGTTATATGTAGTTGACGTATAATCTTGCGGGTTGTTGTGGAGTATATTTACGGGATCGATGAATAGTGTTTTATCAAATTTTGCGGTATGTCAGTTTTGCATATTGATGAAACTGAGCAACCGAAAATTCGTGTTTACGGGTTTTCGTCTTTTCCCCATGAATAGTGTTTTTGCAGAATTCCGCAGTTTACGGTATTTCTGGCAGAAGAAATTAACCGCTCTCTGGTTAGTCCTGGTGGATAACCGATAGAGGCATCAGACGTCTGATGCTCCGAGACGAGTCGATTCCTTCCGTGATGTAGCTCTACACGCTCGGTTTGCATGCCAACTGTGATTTGAAAACAAGGTATAAATATGTTATATTAATCTATTTAATTGGTAAGTAGATTAAAGTTTTAGAAATCAATCATGGAGTAGATCTGTAAAAGGATTAAATTGGGTTTTGATGCCAAAGGAATATTGAAGGTGGATCACCTTGGAAAGTTTCCTGACATACCCCGTTTAATCCTGAGCTTAAGTTGGTCGTAGAAATTTTTGTTCTACGGTCATTCCGCACCTTAAGCCTAAACAGGTTTTGGTTACCGCGAAACGCCAAAAGTGGTATCCGAAACCCAACAACTTTTGTGCGAACATTCCTTACAAAATTACGCACATGCTCAACATACGCAATAAGAAATGCAAAAATGAAACTGGCATCATGGTCCCAAATATCTATATATCTTCCTGCCAAATATAACAAAACAGATAACCAAAGAGTAAACTAGAAAGCTAAATAGATGTGTAATTAGTCAGTCCATAGCATTGGTCTCCGCAGAAGCAGCATCCTCCGTGGGAAACTGGTACACCACCATCTGTGTGTCTTCCGGATCCCAAATCCTGAGTGGTATTTCTTCAATCTCAGTAGGCAGCCATGCTGGTATCACCTCCCGTGCTTGCCTCTTGACTAAATCTGCCCAATAATTAGCCAAAGCCACAATCATTAGTACAATAGATTGAAAAGTTTTCTTATTACTATGATTAAAGCACATATCATTACGTAATTTCCACACCGTTCAACTTATTGCACTAAAAACGCAATTTGCATGTGATTAGGTAAAGAACAAGCAAATTGAACAATATCTGTGATGGTAGACCAATTTTTATAGTATTGTTGACTAATTCTCATCCAAAACCAGATTTGTTGAATAAAAGGGCAAAGTAAGAACAGGTGGTTAGTGGACTCGATTCTTTTACAAAATTGGCATTGCACTGCTCTTGTCCATCCTCTTTTTCGCAAGTTGGTTTTGGTTAGGATTCTATTTTTTTTCATGAGCCACATGAATATTTTGATTTTATGTGGGATTGGCATTTGCCACCATAGCATGGCCTGTGCTATTTTCACCCCCCCCCCCCCAAAAAAAAAAAATTTTAAAACCTGTACAACGATTTGATAGAAAAAATCCTAGAGGGTTCCCATTTCCATGCCAGCTGATCATAATCATGAGTAAATGAAATGTTGCTAAGAGTCTGTAGAATATGGGTCCATTCATGAGTCATCATGTCATCCAGATGTCTGTTGAAGGAGATGGCTCTACCTTGTGACTTAATGACATCTTTAAGAGGAACATTTGGATTACTACAAATATCAAACAATTCTGAGTATTGGGTAGCTAGTGTACTGTTGTGGTGCCATATATCTAACCAAAATTTGATCTCTGTGTGTGTACCTGGAGAGTATATAATACTAGAGCGTCCTAAGGATTCTAATTTAAGAATTTATTTCCAAAAAGAAGTTGGAATATTATGTTAACTATAGTATTGAAACTGGATTAAATTTTTTCACAAATGAGAATATGTTGGATTGTGGTATTTCCACCACCATTTCATAAGTAAGGCTGAATTCATTTGTCGCAGGTCCAGAATACCTAATCCACCATATTCTTTAGCGATGTATGCTTTATGCCAACTAATAAGAGAGTACTTTTTCTTGGAAGTAGATCCTTGCCATAGAAAATTTATTCTAATTCTATCTAGCCTATCTATAATAGATGAAGGAATTCGATAAATGGAGAGTGCATACAAGGGGATTGAAGAAAGCACAACGTTAATGAGAGTTAATCTCCCCCCTATGGAAAGCAAGTTCCCTTGCCAACCCTGTAATCTAGCTTCAAATTTATCTACTAAAAAATCTCAATCCTTTAGTTTAAGCCCAGTATCTTGGAGTGGTAATCCTAAGTACTTAATAGGAAATTTAGCTAATCTACACCTAAATAAGTCAGCTAACTAAGGGCCTATATCTGTGTTGAGTGGGTACATTTCAGTTTTATAAAGGTTCATTTTAATCCCAGAAATAGCCTCAAATGCAATCATCCCCCACCATGCATTCTCTACATTAGTGCCATCAGCCTCTAAAAACAGAATAGTGTCATCGGCATAATGACAATTAGCAATGGCATGTTTGTTAAGAATTGGTGGCCCTAATCCCTTTAATCTATGTGCATGTCTACCTTTACTAAAAATCCTACTTAGCGTATCAGCAGCAAGAATGAATAAGAATGGAGATAATGGATCACTTTGACGTACACCCCTTTTACAATAAAAATAAGGGGTGAGATCCCCATTGACACTAACACAGGATACCAATATATTTAATTGGTAATGAGTTAGCATCATTAAAACAAATTCGATTTCTTTCTAACCAAATAACCCATAAAATGGATCCTCATAATAACTTAACCAATAACCTATCTTTTAAAGGAATATTTGCATCTAATAACTATAAATCATCTAAAGATGTACAAGTAAATGTAAAATTATTATGATCGGCAATACAATTCCATATTAATTTGCCAATTCTTCTTAAAAGGTGATTATACAACATTAATCCTTCAATCGCCTCGTACAAACATTAATAAGATTCCAACTCATCATGTGCTTTGTGATACGGAGAAAATGATGCCGCAGGATATAAGAAGAAAAAATGATATCAGAATGATTACATGAGTATGATGTTGGTTCGCAGAAATTTTAAATCAATGTCAGCATAGTACAATATGTAAATTTTATAAATTTTTTTATCCTCTGGAGTCCATGCAATCAATATATGTAATTCAAAAGCTTGACCTTCAAACATTTTTTATTTTATTTCTAAATAAAAAGAGAACTCAACATTCTTTCTATCTGGACATTTTTTTTTTTTTTTGAAAAAAGACAATACAATTGGAGTCCAATTATTATTACGAAAATAATATATAGCTCATTAGAGAACCACACATATAACACATGTTGATAAATTTTGATCCTACTAAAAGAAATAATTGATCTCTCTGCGAAAAGATACAAGTTAAATTTATAAAAAATATATATATATACATCTAAAAAACAGACATATGAAAAATCTGCACGAGTTCTTTGTTTGAGGAAAAAAAGATAGCGCATTAGAGCAGCACTTTCCTTGAAGAGCCTGAGAGTGAGAGGCAATTGCAAATGATTGACTAATAACAATTGTGTGGGCATCCTTTTAATAAATATAACTTGGCGGCTGCTGCCAATTTTTTTTTTTTTTTAAAAGAAATTGTGGGGATTGTGGGGACATGCTATCAACCGTGTGCTTCTTTTGAAATAACAATTATGTGCTTTTATGCCCATCATCTTATCTTTTATTTTTTCTGGAGTAATATCTAATCTCTCTTCACATGCAGTAGAAAAGCGAACATAATGCCATAAATTAGCTCTGTGCCATTCCATGTCTTCTCGTGAACACTTCAGTCCTTAATCCCCTGTTCCTATCCTCTCCATTTGGTGCACAAATTAGCACAAATTGTTTCCCGTTTAATTTTGATAGTATATCAACACAGACGATTATGAAGTTTTAACATCATTAAAAACCCCGAAATCCCAATAAAATATGCAACTCAACAATCAAGAAAATTAAAAAAGCGAACAAGAATTCTACTCCGATCCCTCCATTTCTGTCCAAAAAAGAGATAATAGACTAATGACCTAATCAAAACAATTGTCAAACACTCAAACTTGTAAAGTTTTGCATGCGGCTGAAGAGAGAAATGTTAGGAGGCTCCAAACAGAGGCGACACATGTCGTCCTTCTCTTGCATCGGACAAAACAACTAGAAAACCAGCGTTTGGTGCTATGCTTCACATGTGACCAACGTCCCCATCGCTTCATACTTTCGGGTCGGACCATTCTTATTAGAACCTGATACTCATTACTGTTTTCGGGTCGGGTCGTTCTTGTTAGAACCCAATACTCATATCACTGGGGTGAGAACTGATACTGAGTATCCGCAAGGGTAAAAAAGTAACTATTGTCAGGGTATACTGATAGAATGTGATTTTTCTATTAGCGACGAAAATATTTCCGAGGGTATACCAATAATATCCATCACGGATACTGTCCAATTTAACTTGAAGAAATTGCATTCAAATTCAATGCGAAAATAAACATTATATAACTTAACTTAGTATTTTTTTTACTACATAATGTAAACTAAATTTTATTAAGTTCAAATCTTTTAGTTAGTAGAAGAGTACGTATTTTCATCTTACATGCAAAATAATTACAAATGCTGATCATGAAAATTGCAATTTGAATTATAAGGATGTGCAAACAAAATATATTAACATTTATCTCTTATCTCCCCTCTTTCTACTCTTCCTCTCCATTCACCTCTTCTACCCTAATTCAAAGTTCAAACACACCCTTAAATCTCTCCTTTTCGACCGAATTAGATGAGCTAATCGGATTTGGATCTAAAATATCTGGTAACTGGATCATGAACAATATACTGCATGACTACATGTGAATGAAGGGAAGCCACGGGCGCCATAAAGTGCAAATAAAGTGTCACCTCCGCCCTTTCCCTCTCCATTCCCATGATCACCACAAACCTCTGTGGCAGATGCATACATAAACCTCTGTGTGGCATTTCGCTGATACGTCTGTTCAGTGTTCAGCAAAAAAAAAAAAAAATGAGAAAGTTTTGCCAATTCTCAGTAGTGAGTTCTTCCCAGTGAGATGACGATATGTTCTGTCACACAAGTATTTTAGCTATTATTCTTCAAATAATATCAAATTAATTTAACTCCTGCAATTTTTTTTTTGAAATATATATATTTACATCTAATTATAAATAGGCTTGAAAAATAATTACAATTGTTAACATGATAATTTCAACTTGTTTATTAAATGAAAAAACTTGTTAAATTAACAATAAATGTTGCAATTGCCACGCCAACTTATTTATCACAGAAAATCTAGAGGCTGTTTGTGCTATATACAGTTACATGGTAACCACCACATTCGCTCTCTGCTAGTGACCTTCACGAGTTAATTTTACATCTTATACACATCTAGAAGCACCGGCACTCGACAAAAGTCACTCTTGTCGCTTTTGCTACCTTTCTTTCTCTGCATTTAGAGTTTTAGACATCCTCTCCTTATAAATACCCTTCTAAACATTCCTCACCTAGCTCCAAAGACAACCCCTTAACACTGAGTAAGATATAACAGTACAGTACATAATTAATTTGGCAAGAACTCAGGAAGTAATGGGAATAACACAATGTCTGGTACTGTTGTTGCTTCTTGAGTTATTGACATGCATGCTATGCATTGCTTCTCCTCCGAGTAAGTCTTCTCGCTCTGATTAGTTTCTTTCTCTTATTGATGTCTTTATCTTATCTTGGGATGATAATATTGACCCTGTATTCAGAATTCTTATTTATGTTATTGTTTTTTCATGGGGACAGATGGGTGGTATGACTACACTGCTTATACTGAGGTAATGATATAATTCTCTATATATGAATTTACTTCTTTTGTCCTTTACCATCATCTGTTATTTGCAGATGGTTAGCAAAATGACAAATTAGCAAGCATAGTTTGTATTTTTTTTTTTTTTTTCATCGCATTGTTTTGCATCATTTATAGAGAAATGTCAAGTGGTTCTATGGGGTCGTACTATATTTCAATTATTTTTTTTCTTTATATTTTATAACTAGAAAAAAAGCCATAATTACTGGTTAATTGAAGTATGCTAGTCATAAAGAGAATTTAGAGTTGGCGTTGAAGGTGTTGAGAAGAAATAAGCTATTGGTGCACTTCTGGAACACTATTAATCCATTGCTCATTAGATGTCAATTAGTTTTTTTTTTAAAAGAATTGATTGTAGTTCTTAATTAGGTGGAATTATAATCATGCAAAGAGGTTGTTGCATTTGGGTTAGTTGTTTAGGGTGATTTGTATTGTACCAGATAATGATAAATAAATAATCCTTTTTTGACAATGAGATCATTCCAACTTGTAGTACATACTAATTAACACAAGAGGTACATTAAAAATATATATTATACAAGGAATAAGAGAACCAACAGAATGCTGCCAAGTACAAACTACATAATGTCCAACTTTTAAACTTGCACATGTGAAAGTACCAGCACCTTTTAAAACATTCTTCCTTTTCTCTTTCCTTTTCTCCACCTTTTTTTTCTAATTATTTTAATTATTTATCACAACTAACATTATTGTCTTTTGGAATGCAGTGCAAATCTCAACCAGAGCCAGCACTTTACAATGGAGGCATTTTGAGGTATGGAGATAGTGGAGATGAGGTTCCTTTCTCATACCAAACAAGTGAAACAGGGGTGTACTCTCCTGCTTTTGTTGTCTATGGTCTCAACCAATCCACTAAATATACTTTCTCCTGTAAGTCAATCAAAATCAATTTCTTCCATTTTGTTTAAGTTTGGAAAAGGATTAATTATTTGAACTATTATTGTTCTGAAATTAAAGAACTCGAACAATGTTAACCAGAATTATTTATGATATAGGTTGGATCAAATTAGAAGGGTCTTACTCATCACTGATCACTGCACGGCTATCACCGGATACCTCTGGTATCAGATGCATTGGTACAGTTTTAGCACAGAGTGGATGCTGGTCATTTTTAAAAGGAGGTTTTGTTTTGGAATCCTCTTCACAGAGTGCAGTTATCTTCTTTCAAGTATGCACTCCCAGCAAATATAACTAATGTCTTAACCATTTTAATTTTTTTTCAAGTATAAAAGATCTTAACTAACTTGAGTTCAAATACTCTATTTAATGTAAACTTTTCATCTAAAGGATTTAACTTAAGAACTTGCATCATTCCGATTTTTTGACCAAGTGCTTATAAGATGGCTTTATTTGTTTTACTACAATTAAAGTGCATCTCAGAAAAATTAATTGCTTCAAAAACACAGTTTTGGTAAACTAATTCAAGTTCAAAATATCCAAGCTTCCACATTTGTTTTTTTTAATCTCATATCAAATATTATTTGATCAGAATGCAGACAGAAGTGCAATGAAAATCTCAGTAGCTAGTGGTTCGCT
Source organism: Carex pumila (assembly GCA_033356055.1). Classification (NCBI taxonomy): domain Eukaryota; kingdom Viridiplantae; phylum Streptophyta; class Magnoliopsida; order Poales; family Cyperaceae; genus Carex; species Carex pumila. The sequence continues at coordinate 99,559 of JARJHM010000762.1, read as the reverse complement.
GCAATCATTTTCAACGGAACAGTGGGCGATGCATCAACAAGATAGCATCAGAAAGGTATATATTCCCGGAACTGTATCATAATAAAAATTAAAATTAAGGACCAAACTTAATTTTATAATTATCTTAATCAAATGTTTAATTTATCTTGGTACTCTTCCTTCTTTGAAATCTATAATGTATAATTGAATTGAGTGTAAAAATGAGTTCTATTGATTCCTGTGTTCCTTTGGGCCTATATAGGCGGTACATTTTGCATACACAACCCTATCTCTTCTATAATACCTTTCTTGTCTATATAACCCTACAACTCTCATAATACGATAAACATGCATATTTCTCAACACTCCCCTCAAGATGGGCAAAAGATATCCTTCAAGCCCATCTTGTCACAAAATCTATCTAGATCTATCGAGCTAAGTCCTTTGGTGAGGCAGTCAGCTACTTGATTTCTAGTAGCTACATGACTCAGCTCCAATAGTCCACCCTCTAGCTTTTCCTTTATGAAGAACCTATCGATCTCTACATGCTTGGTTCTGTCATGCTGCACAGGATTGTTGGCAATGCTAATCGCGGACTTGCTATCGCACCACAATTTCATCTTAGCTCCGTTATCCACCTTGAGCTCTTCCAACAACCTTTTCAGCCACACCATCTCAGCAACTGCCAATGCCATAGCCCTGTACTCGGCTTCTGCTATCGATCTCGCAACAACTGGCTGCTTCTTGCTCTTCCAAGAGACCAAGTTGCCCCCTACAAACATGCAGTAGCCAGCTGTGGACCTCCTGTCATCAAGAGAACTAGCCCAATCCGAGTCACAATAGCCCTCAATGTTCATGTGCCCATTCTGCCTGAAAATCAAGCCCTTTCCTGGTGCACTCTTCAGATACCTCAGAATGTGATACACTGCGTCCATATGACCCTTCCTAGGGTCATGCATGTAGCGGCTCACCACGCTCACTGCAAATGAGATATCGGGACGAGTGTGGCTCAAATAGATCAATCTGCCTACCAGTCTCTGGTATCTCTCACGATCAACCCGTTCTCCTGTCTCTGCACTTATTTTGGCCTTCACATCGATTGGAGAAACCACAGGCTTGCACCCCAACATGCCTGTTTCAGTGAGCAAGTCTAGGACATACTTTCTTTGAGATAGAACAATTCCCTCTGCTCCACGAGCCACCTCAATTCCAAGGAAGTACCTAAGCAGTCCCAGATCCTTCACCTCAAATTCCTTCCCCAATCTCGCCTTCAACTGTGCAATCTCCCCTTCGTCATCCCCAGTAATGATCATATCATCAACATACACAGCTAACATAGTAATGTGACCGCCATATTGTCGAAAGAACACCATGTGGTCTGCATTGATCTGCTGGTAGCCCATGCCTACCATAGCATTCCTGAACCTATCAAACCAGGCCCGAGGGGACTGCTTCAACCCATACAGCGACTTCTTGAGCCTGCATACCTTACCCACTGTCTGGTTCGTGCCAAACCCTGATGGTATCTCCATATACACCTCCTCTAACAAGTCACCATGAAGAAACGCATTCTTCACATCGAGTTGGTGTAACTTCCATCCTCCATTCGCTGCCATGAAAACCAGCGTCCTCACTGTGCTCATCTTCGCCACGGGTGCAAAAGTCTCATCATAGTCGATTCCATAGGTCTGACTGTACCCCTTCGCTACCAACCGAGCCTTGTAGCGTTCAACCAAACCCTCGGGATTCTATTTCACTGTGAAGACCCACTTGCATCCAACTGCCCTCTTGCCTGGTGGTAGTGGCACGAGCTCCCAGGTTCTGTTCTTCGCAAGGGCCTCGAGCTCTTCTAACATGGCTGCTTTCCACTTCGGATCTTCTTTAGCAACCTGTCAATACTTAGGGATAGAGACAATGTCTAATGATGCAATGAATGCTCCATGTACAGGTGATATGTGTGAGTAAGAGACAAACTGGGCAATGTCATGTGAGAAACCATACTGGTCAGGAGGAATACCTGCATTCTCGCGAGAAGTCCTCCTTACCGATAAGGGAGTGGGAGGAGTAGAGAGAGGAATCATATCACCTGTGTATTCTGGATCTGAGGTGGATAGTGAAGGTGTCTCAAGAGTCGGAGCGGGCAGGGACAAGGGACTTGGCACAATAGTAGGCACTGTAGGCATGGTTCCCTCATTCTGCTTCTTTCTCCTCACATACACTTCACCATATCTCGACTCCCCCTGAGCCTGAGTTCCACCACCCTCGGACTCAATCCTCTCAACTTCTGGCTCAACTCTAGCCGAAGTCTCCTTTTCCGGCTCAATCACAGCCTCTTCGAGCATGGGGCAACCAATACCACCCACACTCACCATCCTCCTCTCACCATCACCACTACTCTCCTCCTCTCGCCTCATACCTCCTGTATCGAGCGAGTTTTCAAATGGTGATGTTGCTTCTGAGGAGTAGTATGGTTCAAGTTCGTGAAAAGTAACATCCATACTCACAAACATTCGCCTCTCAACTGGACTCCAGCACGCATACCCCTTTTGAGTGGCTGAGTATCCCACAAAGATACACCTCACGGCCCTTGATCAAGTTTTCCCACATTGGGCCTGTTGTCATGTACAAAGCACACACACCCAAAAGTTTTGAGAGGAAGAATATCTCCATTCTTACCTGTCAGCATCTCAATTGGAGACTTCCAATCCAATACCCGTGAGGGCATCCTATTGATCAAATAGGCTGCTGTCAAAACTGCTTGCCCCCACAAGTGCTTTGGGACTTTCATCGAAATCATCATACTCCGAGTTACCTCAAGGAGATGCCTGTTCTTCTGTTCCGCTACCCCATTCTGCTCTGGTGTGTATGGACACGTGGTCTAATGTTGTATCCCCTGAGATGACAAGTATTCCCCAAACGCCTTGTTAGTGTACTCTGTCCCATTGTCAGACCTCAATACTTTCACAACTGCACCATATTGAGTCTGAACCATCTTGTGAAAATCTTTAAAGCAAGCAAGCACATCACTCTTATTTTTCATCAAGTAAAGCCAAGACACACGAGAAAAACAATCAATAAAAGACACAAAGTATTTAAATCCATTCAAAGTAGTTGTAGGACAAGGTCCCCATACATCCGAATGAATCAAATCAAAACTACAAGGCTTCCTACTCCCAGAGCTAACATAAGAGTTTCTGGTGTGCTTGCCCAACTCACACGCATCACACACCAATTTTTCTTTATTTGCCTTTTCAAATAAAGACTGAAACATCCTACTCAAAACTGGAAATGAAGAGTGACCCAATCGCCTATGATGGAGCATCAGCAGGTCTTCAACACTTCTCTCAACAATAGATGAGAGGGCCGAGCTCATACCCTCTTTATCCATGTACCACAGTCCTCTATGCATTGTGCCAGTCCCAATCTCCTTGCCCGTCCCCTTCTCTCGAAAGACCACCTTGGGATTATCAAACAAAACAACACAGTTTAGTTGTGAGATAATGGCACTTATAGATAGGAGATTCACAGGAAAAGCAGGAGCATGCAAAACATTAGACAAAGTCAAAGTGTTGGTACATTTCACTGTACCCTTACCAACCACCGGCTGGGCCGTACCATCAGCTGTCCGGATGCTCTCTGGTACCGCTAAGTGAGTATAGGAAGAGAACTCCTTAGCAGCACCAGTCACATGACGAGATGCACCGGAATCGACTATCCAATCTGTTGATCTAGCGATGGATCTAGAGGAAAGAGCAAGTATATCACTAGTACCTGTAGTCGAGTAAGCAACAGAGGCAAAATTACCCCTAACATCAGAAGAGGAGGAGGTGGATGCATCATCGCGCACACTCTTCCCATCACCTGTCGGTCTCTGCCTGTTCTTGAGCCCCTGAGAATAGGCCTCCACGAGTGCCTGATCCTCCTCTGACAATCCTATACCAGCTTCTTCTTCCCCCTCAGCAACCATCAGATGTGCCCGGTTGCCTCTTCCACCTCTTCGGCCTCCACGTCCGCGACCACGACTCCCAGACTGCCCCCTTCCACCTGTGTCTCTCTCCTTTGGTGGCTTAGGGCAAGCCTGCTTCAGGTGACCTACCTCACCACAGTTGTAGCACTGTCGAGTCTCACCTCTGTACCCAGTGTTACCTGGGTTGGAGATCGCTAGTGCTGACCTCACTCCTGGAGATCCCCCTGTCCCAGCCTGTAATCCCATACGGCTCTCCTCCTGTATCATTGCCGAGATCGCCTCATCCAGTGAGGGGATCTTCGACATGGCTAGCAACATAGCGCTCCTCTGCTCGAATGCTGAGTCCAAATGCCTCAGAAAGTGCATAGTTCTCCTCTGAACATCTCTTACACCCTTCTTGCAATTTGGATCCAAACAGCACTCAGCAGGAGAGAAGTGGTCGTAATCTGCCCACAGTCGCTCCAGATCTGCAGCATACTCTCCAATCGACCTACCTCTCTGTGCTACCTCCTCGATCTGAAACACCCTCATGTTGTTGTCAATCCCCGCATAGATCCGCATCAGCTTCCCCCAAACATCACTCACGTCCTCTATTGCATCAACCGTCTTGGCAATAGAGGCATTCATCGAGTTTAGGAGCCAAGTGTGCAGCATACTATTGGTAAACCTCCACACACTGTACTCAGCCGAATCCTTTGCTGGTACTTTCATCTCACCCGTGATATACCCATCCACGTTCTTCCCTTCCAGAGCTCTCTTAACCCGACGCGACCAGCTCAAATACGAGGCTGGCCCATCCAGTTTTATGTCCACAGACTGAAGCTCCAACTTCTGCGACTTCGGCTTGCTTTCCACAGGAGCTTGATTCGCGGCCAACGCTCGCACCATGATAGCAAGCTCATCAGGAGTCAGCTTCGCGCAAGCCTTCGCGAACGGGTTCTCGATCTCCCCTTCTGACATTAATCGGACTTAGATCTACGCCTCATGTATTATTCTAAGTCCGAATCACCTCTACAAAATCGAGTTCGTGACACTTCTTGACCCGATTTAGATCAACATCCACATCATCTCCCCCTCTCTTCTTCTCTTTCTTGACCCGATCCTGATTTAGCACATCAAGAATCGAGCGAAAAACCGATCAAACCCAAGCAAAATTTCCATTTTCTCGGGTATCGTGGGATGTAGGCCTCCCACGTCGGCCAAACTACACAAAAAACTACCTTTTAGGGACTGATCAGCTTAGAAGAAAAGAATCAGTAAAAAAAACAGCAAAAAACGGAAAAGAAAGGGAGAGAGAAGGTGGCTGGTGGTGGTCAAGGGCGGACTTAGGCAGAGCTGGGCTCGGCCAGAGAGAGAAGGCGGAGCAAGAGGGAGAGAAGGCGGAGCAAGGGGCGGAGCAAGGTTGCACTGATCAGCAAGGGGCGGAGCTGTACCTCATAGGAGCAACAGCCAGGTCAGAGGCAGCTGAGGCAGATCTGGTCCGATCCGACCCGATCAGACCCGATGGCTGCACTGCCTAGGCGGCGGCGACCCGAACGGAGGCGGCGGCGGCGGTGATCGGAGGTGCAAGGTGGTAGCGGCGCTGCTCTCTGCCTTGCGTGCTACAGTAATCGGATCCGTGTGCTACAGTAACGGGTTTGAGAAAAAAAAGAAAGAAGGCTACTAGGGTTTCAGAATCTTCTGTGCTCTGGTATCAAATTGAATTGAGTGTAAAAATGAGTTCTATTGATTCATGTGTTCCTTTGGGCCTATATAGGCGGTACATTTTGCATACACAACCCTATCTCTTCTATAATACCTTTCTTGTCTATATAACCCTACAACTCTCATAATATGATAAACATGCATATTTCTCAACATGTATGAACAGAGGAGGAAGCGTGAAGTGACAGTCCACGTGGCAGATACTCAAGGTAACCGGCTAATCGGTGCATCAGTAACTGTGCAACAAAATTCTAAAGACTTCCCTCTTGGTGCCGCCATAGCTGACACATTATTAGGAAACCCTGCTATGCAGGTACATTTTTATTTTATAATTGAGTCTGAAAAGTATTGATGAATGTAAAAATTACAAAGGTTAATGGACTCAATTTATAAGGGGGCTTAGCTCCCTTTTTCCCTCATTATTACCGGTCCTGATTATAAATTTGTAAAATCAAATATCATTCTAATATACTCTTTGATTTCAGTCTTGGTTTAAAGAGAGGTTCAATGTGGCAGTGTTTGAGAACGAGCTGAAATGGTATTCAACTGAGCCTGTGGCAGGTTTGATGAACTTCGACTCGGCAGATCGGTTATTGGATTTTGTGCGTGCCAATCGGATCATGGTGCGAGGTCACAATATTTTCTGGGAGAACCAAGATGCCACGCCTGCTTGGGTCAGGTTTGTCATTTTTGCCTTTTATTTTAATATACATTGTTATTTTGAGTTTCTGATTTTCTGAATTAAAATTTCTAATGTTGTCAGCTTATATACTGGTATCATGCATACCATAAATTACCCTTTTTCTGCCAAAAGTACCTGATTATAATAACACACCATGTATAAGTGATCAAGTGCTCTATAAGGCTAGTATTTTAATAACTAATGAATATCATTTTAATTTAGGAATCTAACTGGAGATGACCTGAGAAATGCTGTGAATGCCCGAATCACAAGTCTCATGACACGTTACAGAGGTGAATTCGCTCACTGGGACGTAAACAATGAAATGCTCCATTACAATTTTTACGAACAGCGTTTGGGGCCGAATGCCTCCTTAGAATTCTTTGACACAGCCCAAGATGCCGACCCGCTTGCGACTCTCTTCATGAACGAGTATAATGTGATTGAAACATGTGATGATGTGTTTTCTACTGTGGACACATACGTGGCTAGGTTGAAGCAATTGAAAGACAGAGGGGCTGTTTTGGAGGGGATAGGGTTGGAAGGGCATTTTAGTCGTCCCAATATACCGCTAATGAGGGGTATTTTGGACAAATTGGCAACACTTAATTTACCAATTTGGTTTACTGAAATTGATATATCCAATTCTTTTGATCCGCAAACCCAGGTATAATTTGGATTACATCTTAGTTATACACAGATATATATTTCATAATTCCATCAAACTTATGGTACAATATATCTAAAAAGTGTAGAAACAGTACAAGAGGCTCTATAATTTATTTTTCTAAATTTTTCTTTGAAGTTAGTCTAAGCCTTCTTTAAACTTTCACTAATTAAGTATAGTAATTTCTTTTCTAAGTTAGTATGTCTGTACTGAATTAAGATTGAATATACATGAATTAATTTTTTTCTCAGGCCCAATACTTAGAAGATGTTTTAAGAGAAGCCTATTCTCACCCATCAGTTAGCGGCATAATGCTATGGACCGCCATGCATCAAAACGGGTGCTATCAAATGTGTCTAACTGATTGGAATATGCGCAACCTCCCAGCTGGTGATACAGTTGATAAGCTATTGCTAGAATGGGGCACAAATCAAGTAACTGGTGCCACTGACATACATGGCTCCTATAGCTTTCTCGGGTTTCTTGGAGAGTACAAGGTGACTGTGAATTATGCGAATAGGTCGACCGTGGCTTTTCTATCTTTGCCTCAAGGGGCTGAAACTAGGCATTTGAATGTTCAAGTATAGGATCTTTATGTGTGTGTGCGTGTGGTGTGCGTGCGTGTGTGAAGATGGGGGGAATATATCATATATGTTTAAAGGTTATAATAGGTCTTTCTTGTATGTTTTAGGCTAAAGAAAAGACCAATTAATGAAAGTCTTAACAAAACTAATTTTAGCCTATATGAATGGACTAATGATATGACTTTTAATTGAATTTCATGATATTTTCACGTCTGATTGCAATTTTACGGCTATATGCTGAACTGATGCAGGAACTTTAGATCGAGTTCATCATAAAATCATCTCTAAAAGTTAGTTATAATTTTATATTTAAGGGAAAATTTCCGGTGTGCCCATTCAAACTTTTAAAATAGCCAATTTCCCCATGAATACATGATAATATCCAATATTCTCATATAAATTTAACTTTCTTTCTTCTATCCCCTTTCTTTTATTTAGTAGTTCATTTTATTAATTTTAAAACCAAACTGACAAATTTACCCTTCTCTTTAACATGGAACATATGGTTAAATCATCTCCTTCCTTTCTCTGTGCCTAACGTTTGGTACTTTCTGCTTTTTCTTAGAGTAAACGCATGGGAAGGATTTTAGTCCCAGGTTTCCCTCCTGTCTCACTCGCTTTATACCCCTTTTCTCATTCAATTTCTTGCAAGCAGAAGCTTGGCCCTACTAAATACCCTGAATCAAATTGAAGCACAAAGAAGGACAGCTGCCAGAACAAATTATTCTATATACTCATATTAAAAGGATGAGATGGAAATTGAATCAAAAGCACTAATTTACCAGCTACCAAATATAGGAGACAAAGTAATTGGTAGCGCTAATTGACATATCGGTTTCACAACCCGCAATCGATGATGAAGTATTTGACTTACTGGTAAAGCACGATGGACAAATTTCCACAATAATGGTCTGATATGGGTGATATTTTCTGGAGTACCATATGTTTTTGCAAATGACTCCATTGTGATTTTGCAAAGGACAAATGAAACCAAGTAACCATTGACAAACTAAAGGTACAATATAACTTAATATCCTTTCACAAAAAACTGAACTCTGTCATCTATTTTCCACTTTAATCCAATATGATATACTTTTATATCATTTTATTTAAAAGAGAAATGAACTCGAAAGGATAAATAGAACACGAAATGCCTCTTTCATGCCTCTTTCTTTAATTCTTTAATTTCTCCTCAGCATCATGGATCACCTGCCTTAAATTATCTAACTTCATCCTACTGTCCAGTAAATTGTTCAACTTAAAGAGGGGAAGGAGAAAGGCACAACTGGAGAAGGAGAGAGAAAGGAGCGGGACTGCACAAGTGGATGTCCAATTGAATCCTCAAAACCGGCTTGAGTTGAGTGATACATGAAATAGATTTGCTAGGAGAAAGAAGACGATTAGTTAGGCACGAAAGTGTCTCCTATTTTTTCTCTGTTGTTCAATTCTGTTAGAAATTAAAGAGATATCTCCATTTCAAAGAGAAGGGTAAACTTGTCCGTTTGGTTTATAAATTAATTAAATAAACAGTTAAACAAATGAAAGGGGATAAAAGAAAGAAAGTTAAACTTACATGGGATATTGGATATTATCATGTAGTCATGGAGAAATTGGCTATTTTGAAAGTTTGAATGAGTACACTGAAAATTTTCCCTATATTTAATTGGACGACGGTATGTGTCAGGGATCTGTTTTCAGTTTTAACTGTTAGCATTTAAACACTACCAATAATTTGTCTAAAGTTCGTCAACTGATACTAAGTATACTTTTTCATCCAGTAAAGAGAACATTAAAAGATAAAAAACATAAAGCAAAAAAGTTCGTATTTTGCTGATCTCCAGGTTTCCAATATCTACCATTTTGTAAACCCCCACCCCCACAAAATATATATATATATAATAAAATAATTAAGTGATGAACATTTTCCTAGTTTTTCCTATCTCATTCAGAAGTCGGTACTAACTAGATTTTTCACCTGTGTTTTGCTGAAATATAGAAACTGTATGCCTAAGAAAAAGCTGCTGAAACTTCAAGGGAATAGAATACCTGTGATCTCCATTTGCTTAATTTTTTTTTTGCAAAATTTCGCGCATTAATCTGTTACATCCATTACATAGATTTCGTAGATAAACTTTTCATCATAACAACATAATTAAAAATTAAAAATTAAAAACTGGGTATGAATAACCAGCATAGCCTTCGTCAAGTGTACTGCCACCCTTTGCTATATAGTCAGCCAACCCATTGTGGCTTCGACCAATATGCAAACACTCGAAATCATTCTCCTTAATTTTTCTCAGAAAGAGAACCAACATAACACATACGATATTTGGGCCAAGAGCTTAGAATTATCCACTTGGAGTCCAATCCATGCCCGATCCAGTTGACCCATACACTACTGAGCCGTAACCAGTGCAATTATTATTATTTCATGGCGGTGCACTATTCAATCTGGACCGATTGATAGAAAAGGAACGGTTCATGATCGCCAGTCCCTCCGACCTTGAGTCCGGATTTGAGTTTGAATCTACACCATCCAATCAATCCTGTCAAAGTAAAATGTACGAAATCTCTTTAATCTTCGTGTCAAAACAAATTGGATGGTCCAGATCAAAACTCAAACTTACCTTCCGGTGATATGAAGTATACATTAGATCAGTCAAATTACTGTAGGAGATCATTGAATAATTTTATTTTAAATCTTGATAATTTTTAAAACGCAATAAATTAAAATTTAGTATTTTAGATATGATCTATATAATTAATTAGCACATCACGGTTATAAAATATCTTGAGATTTAGTGTGTGATGACTTGAAATTTCAACATCCCAATTTAACACTTTTTATATATTATTAATAATTTAGTACATAGTATTATAGTAGAGGAGGGATCCACTTATAATATTTGTAAGTTACAATATTTTAAACAATCTGATTTTTCAATTTTCAAATTCTAAACAGTTGATTTGTTCAACATGATTTTATATTAAAATGTGTTTGAAAATCAAATTTTATATTTTTTTTAATTTTTTTTACTAATATTATTTTCTGAATTTTATTATTTTAAATGATACACATAAAAAAATTCAGCTGCATGTGTTGTCGCAGTTCAGTGTGCACACCGGGCATCATTAAATGGATCTGTATCTCTTAGGTACCTGATCGACTCAACACATCTAAAATTGACGACCCAGATTTAATTTCAGCCGGTGCCTACTCGGAATGGCGTAGGGGGACAGTATTATTTTTGCTTTGAAATTCGTGCAAATTTAAAAATTATAATTCCAGGCCGTCCGATTAATTTAATTGTAGTCAGGTAACCTAAGGGGATGTGAATTCTCATTAAATAAGGAGCCAGGAGACTTGTTTTCTATTCTATTATTTTACATCTTTGTTTAATTTATGCAAGATAAAAAATCGACGGATGTGCTCCCGAATTTATAAATAAATAAAGAAGAAAAGCAGAAAAAAGAGGAGAGAAAAGAATATATTCACCTTACTTTTAAATTTTAATTTTAAAAGAAAAAAAAATGAGAGAAATTAATCAAACTTTTTTTTTTTTTTGCCAAATTAAATCGAACGATAATGAAATCCAAGTAGAACTAGAGTGTTTCTATGTTTATTAACGAGGTGTTTGATTCATGTTTTTCAAAAATAATTCTCTGTTATTCTAGTTTTTTTTAAGTAATCACTGTGTTTACCAAAATCACCTAGGTTATAGGTACAGTAATACCTGATTCCATGCTATTTCGATGTCTTCGTTTATGGCTATTACGATAGCAAAAGAAAAGGATGGAGTTTCTTCATTCCCGATTGATGGAAATCACATGTAGCAAGCAATCTTTTATTTATTTTTATTCCGTCTCCTCCAATCTCTCTCTTCTCTAAATCTCTCTCCTTCTACCTGTTTCTCTGCCATCTTCCTCCTCCCCGTTTCTTTACCTGTCACCAATCCCTCTCTTTCTCCCTGTTTCTTTACCTTCCCTCTCCAATCCCTGTCGCCTCCTTTGGACCTCTGATTAAAACGAATTATCTTTATTATTTGGTTATCTGATTGAAGTGAATTTAGTTATTTGATTTAAATAAGTTTTTTTTAACAAAATTTAGTTAATAATATAAAAACAGTGAAGATATGTCTCGTCTCGATAGCCATTGTAATAGTTATGGAGTAAGGCTTGGGTGCTATGGATAGCATAAGGCCATCCCGTGCTACGGCCTAAAAAACTTATTGAATAATTTTCAAACTTCAATTTAAATAGCTTAATAAATTGGTTATATAATAAACTTGTAGAATATTAATTTTTGCTATTTTTGAAATTTTTTTACTATTTATTATGATTTATGAAAGATGGCCAAAAATGAATAGAAAAATAAATAAAAAATTAGTTTATTTTTTGTCATCTTTTATAAATCATAATAAATAGTACAAAAATTTCAAAAATAGTATTCTACAAGTTTATTATAAACCAATTTATTGAGCTATTTAAATTGAAGTTTGAAGGTTATACGATAAGTTTTTGAGACCGTAGCACGGAATGACCTTATGCTATCCATAGAACCTAAGCCTTACTCATAGTTATACACAAACCAATTATGATACTGACATAATTTCTGGAATGTTGCAAGTGATAGCTATGTGCCAATCAAATATAATAATGATATATTCTTTGAAATAGTAGTTCTTAGTATTATATTATCTGAAATTCTTTTATGCCCTAGAATAATGTATAGCGTAAACCAAATAGTTTTTAAGTTTATTTGTGAATTCAACTCTAAAATCTATCGGATTGATTTCAAATGAGAAATTCAAACTATTAAAACTCATCTACCTTATTAATGATGTATTTACATGAAAAAATATTAAACTTTCAAATTAATTTATTATAAAGTCAAGCGGTCAAAATTAGAATGTTTATAAATAAATTTTAATGCATTTAATTTTTTACCAATTAATTCTGTACAAATTAATTCAAAAAATTTTAATTTTTACATATAATTTATAAAAAGTAAATGCATTAAAATTGCAATTTAGTAATTTGTACATGTAGTTTATCAATTTAGTAATTGCATTAAAATGAATGCATTAAATTCCACCGTTTTAGATTCATCCTTTGAAATCCACTATTCGATCGGAGTCTCCGTCGTCCCCTCTTGGTCAATCCAAGAAAGAGAGTCTAATGGAAAGTTCGAAATCGAGCGCATCTCTCAGGTGGAAGATACTTCGCCGATCCCTCCGACCTCCTTCTTCCTCCCTCTCTGGTAACCTATAAAATATCTCAGTACCGCATCCTCTTTTGGAGTTTTCAGTTGATCTGTCAAATTGCAATTTAGTACCTGAACATCTAACTATGTTTTCTGGGAATGACGAGTACTTCCAAGTTCTAATATGTTCGAATTTTGATCAGGTCAACCTTGCACCGAGAATGTATCTAGAAGGACTAGCACTGGATTTAACCTGATTAATTGCCGAGTGTTAGAGGGTCAATTAGCTGAAAGTTTGCTGATTTCACCAAGTGGAAACGACATATGTGTAGTCTATAATTTACCAATCGGAAATGATAAGGAACTAAATTTGGTGTGAGTAATATAATTATCTTTTTATCACATAGCTTCAACTTTATTTGAAGGCAATTGAGGAAGAGAAGATTTTAGCAATTTATACAAAATTAAATGTAGGCAGAGAAGGGAGGATACAATAGAATTGAATGACTTTGAAGCTTCTACCAAGTATAACATTGACACTACAGGCTTAGTATGTAAGTCCCTTCAAGTTATATACTTAAGATTAGTACCGACGCTTTATACATTTGTGCTTTCTCTTAGTAATTAGAATTGTTAAGACAATATGAATCATAAATGAAGTGGGAATTTCAGGTATGACCTGCAAAATATGAAAAAACATGATAAAATTATGACATATACCTACAAACAAGAAGCACTTATTTATATATGCCCCCAGGGAAGAACATAGAAATTCAGTAGAACACATGCCATGATTCCTGATTTTATAAAAACATACCCAAATTGGGTATTTTAAAAAGAAAGTTAAGAGGGGGAGGAAAGGTGCATACCAGATGTGTTCACATTTATGCAGCGTAATATGTGAACTTGTAATATTTTTTCACTTATTCCTCACTTTTTTGTATTAGGTCGCTGGCCATCAGAAGATGTTCTTGCCTACTACTGTATAAACCATGCAAATATCTTCAGGTGCTTTATTTTACATAAAATTAAATGGCATAGAATAGATACAAGTATCAAATGGTTGAGAATGTTTTGCTCTTTAATCTCGCAATACAGAAAAACTATAATAGTTCATACTGATTCCCTGGCTTCTTCTTCTTCTTTTTTAATCTAAAAAAGGTCCAAAAGAGTGCTTGAACTTGGGTCAGGTTACGGGTTAGCAGGTTTTGCAATTGCTGCATGCACTGATGCAAGTGAAGTCATAATTTCTGATGGAAATCCACAAGTTATTGACTGTATCCTTCTAAATAAACATTATAATATCAATATTTGTATTGGATATCTCAAAATTCATACTTTTTGTTCTCTTGTAATTCATTAACCGTCAGATATTCAGCGTAATGTTGACAACAATAGAGAGCTTTTTGGGGACACAAAAGTGAAATCAATGATACTGCACTGGGACCAGGAAATTACGCTGGAATTAGAGAATTCATTTGATGTAATTGTTGCTAGTGATTGGTATACTTCAACTTTCATTTTGCACCTCCCTTTTCTCAAATTTATAATTTATGCTTTCAAATTATTTTCTTCATTTTTTGTCGTTGAAGAAGGAAAATAAGTGATGCGAGCATTTCAGTAGCATTGCTTTTATGCAATGCCTCTGTGACGTGCATTTTCATGGGTACTTGCTAACTTTAGTAAATAATTTTATACCCCTGCAAGGTGAAAATCATCTGAACTGCCCCTACAGCATATGAAATAGCACATAAAGCCTACAAGTGCTGTTTATTTCATAAATAGCCAAAGTATACTGCTTGCATGTTAATCTATGCTCAAAGGGAAGGCAAGAGGGACATTTTGGATGATTTTTCCTCATATTATGAGATGAGGGTTTAGCTGGTATTAATTAGATGAGTATATTTGAGGAGCACATATGATAATTTGCTGTTTTCTAGGTGCTCGTGTTTTCAATCTCAGTTTGTTCTTTGTACTTTCTTTATGTTTTGAATATAATATTTGGCTGTGTATTCCTGTATTAATTTTTTGCATATATCCCCTTGCATTCCCTCTGTTAGTACTTTCTTCAAGGAATTTCATGAGAGCCTTGCTCGAGTGGTCAAACGCCTACTGAAGCAGTCCAAGGCATCTGAGGCTATTTTTCTCGGCCCCAAGAGAGGTGACTCTTTGCACAAATTTATAGAGAGGACAAGAGAGACTGGATTGAATTATGAATTGATAGAGCATTATGATGATTTGATTTGGAGCTCACATCAGAAATTTCTGGGAGGGAAAGATGCGTCATGGCCTAACTATGATGCAGAGCACTGCTATCCTTTGCTTCTAAGGATCTCTATTTCCGGACCAGTATGATCTGACATGCTGTTGATGTGGCAGTGTGACATGACGACATGTCATGAATGCAGGGATTAAAAAATGTTTAGTTCATTTTGTTAGCTTATTTTTTTTTCTTATCCTTCTAATCCCTGCTTAAAGATTCTAAGGATCTCTATTTCCGGACCAGTATGATCTGACATGCTGTTGATGTGGCAGTGTGACATGACGACATGTCATGAATGCAGGGATTAAAAAATGTTTAGATCATTTTGTTAGCTTATTTTTTTTTCTTATCCTTCTAATCCCTGCTTAAAGATTCTATTGATCACAGCATTTTATTATCCTTTTTTTTTGTAAGAACGTTGTTGCTATTGCATAACTGTCCTTGGGCATTGTTTGAAATTTTGCTGTAATTGTGAAACTTGAGGGTCAAATCATGCAGTCAGGGTAGACATCCTACATTTGTGTTATATTCAATTGTTTGATATGTCATACAACAACACAGATTGAGCCATTTGTACGACCATAAACCAGGTTTATTATGGCAAAGTTGCCATTTGTAGAGCTCTAGGTCGCACCAGCTAAGTCCTTTCTAATGGTCGATTCATTTTGTTCTACTGTGGGTGTTATCTGAAACGGGTTGAAACCATGCGATGTAGCATTCGGCTCGTGCGTGGCCCATCATTCCCATTTGTCTTTTTTTTGTTGTCTAAAATGCCCCTAGGCTTCAATTGATAAAAACCATCAGTACATCAGGTTATATATTCTTAAAGAGAGGAAAAGAGTGTCCCTTGTAATAGATCACCTCTATTCTGCCCAAGTTTACAAGATTATGGGCTATAACATTTTCTTCCCTTCTGACATAATTGCATCTAAACCCTCTATGACTACTCATAATTGTCCAGGCTTCCATAACTTCAATATGTGCTCTCCAATCAGTGCTGGTAGGGGGTTCTCGTTCATTCAGGAGACTAAGTTCTTTGAGTCAGTAAAGAAGGTGTAGTCAGAAATTGCTAGAGCCACTACAGCTTGCATAGCCCGCACCATTGCAATAGCTTCCAGATGGAAAGCCGAGAATCCTTCTGAATTGCTGAGTTCGTACTGAAACAAGTCCCCTTCAAATTTGTTGAAAAGGATATAAGCAGCCCCTCCTTTATCCGGCTCTTTAAAGGACCCGTCAGTATAGCACACGCAACCGCCATCCCCATTTGATCCACCCTCTCCCCATGATGAACTGGAGGGTATATCTGTCACCAACTGGCACCCAACTGCTGTCCTAGCTAGTGACATAGCTGATGCTAAGATCTGAGATGGGTGTTGGTCCTTCTCTCCATATATCCCTGCACATCGTGCCTTCCAAATTGACCACATTACATTTGCGAAAAATCCCAGCTGATAGTCATCCAGTACATCCCACATCAATTGAAGAGTTTGGAAAAGCATACCTTGTATCATGTCACCTCTGACTCCCAACGGTGCTACGAACCAGACAACACGAGCCTTAGTACACTTGAAAAGCATGTTGTTTACTGTCTCGGTAGGATCACCACACAATTTGCATGATTTATCAATGGATTGGATGCGCACATTGAGAGCACCTGCCACAGCCAAAGCTCCATGGATAGCCCTCCATACAAATATTTTGACCCTCGGAATTATGCACTTTAGTCCCCACAGTTTCTTCCATAGAGCCCGATCAGCACTTTGAGTTGGCATAGGGGTAAAGGCTCGATCTTGCAACATTCGGTATGCTCTTTTGAGAGAGAACTGACCATTCTTGGCCGGGGAGAACATCAGGCGGTCATCGATATTGGTGTGGCACCCTACCATTGGCAGTTCCCGTATTATGTTCATTGCATTATAGTATCCAAGCACTACAACCAATTTATCAAAATCCTACCCTCCCAGCTGCTCATGGAACAATTCACAGACCCTCCATGATTGCCTTCCATAGCCTCGAACACGATCGAGTACATGTGGCCGTTCTGCCATAGCGTCCCATTTGGGTAATATTTAACCGGTAACATATACACTATGCACCATTCCCATTTGTCAGTCCACTAGCAACATATACACTATGCTGCTGCCTGCTGGCAGGCTGCCACACACTTGATGAGGCTCTTCTTCAGGATAAGATGATATGCATAGATCTTCGTATGAAAATGTATTTAGAGATCACATTTTATGTTTTTTAGAACTTCAATTGCAATTCTTTTAGAGTTGATCTAAAAATTCTAAATCATCATAATTAAATAGTAATTTCTATCTATCTAGTTTCTAGTTAAAAGAATCTAAAATAATGTTACTTATTTTTGTACAAATATATTTTTATTTGAATATTATGTTGAGCAGTTTGAATCAACTATTTTAATTTTGAAAATGAATATATACTATAACACGGACTTATGTGTAATATACATATCACCATATCCTCACTTCCAATATATTAAATTTTTTCTGCGTTTGCTCTTGAATTTGTCATGGGAGATCAAAACCAAACACTGATTGTATGTGCAGATAATGGCTCACAGGAAGGATTTCTTTTCAGGCAAGGAATCTGTTGCATTTTGTATGGCAATTAATACTTTTATTTTATGCAATAATTTATTGAAATTTTGTATATATTATTTTATCTTTTACGTTTTATTTGATTGTATATTTGTATTTGTCTGGATTTAAGAACAAAATATTTTTCTAATACACAATTTTATCTTTTCGAGACGAATTTAGAAAAATAGTTGTATTGTTATATAGTAATGTTTGAAGTGTTCCAATATTAAGCAGCTAAATCATTCTCTGATGTGAGTCGCCTGATTAAGTTTTTTGACGGCCACAATTTAATTTATGGCACTTCTATTCACAATTTCATGAATAATTATGTTATCGTTCAAAATTAGATTATCCAAACAATATTTGTTAAGTTTTGAAGAATATAAAATTAAAACACTTTTGACGATATTTAAATTACTAAATTTCTCACACTAGTATGTGTTAAATTCGGCATACGACTATTACATTTAAAAGCATCACAATGTATTGTATTTATTTTCAGGACACCACATAGAGAAAATGAAGAAGTCGGTGGAGAGTTTACTCTCTCTATACTCTAATTTAATTGGAGGTAACAAAATTCATCAATTTTGTATAGCGAATTAGTGACTTCATTTTTTTCAACCTCGATCGGTCTGATCGCTTCTCACCTCTATTCCCTTCATTTTTCTTGAATGATTGAATTCTTCTCCATACTATTTTGTACATAAAAACATCTTTAAAATATAAAAGATCATTACTGATACTAGAATTCTGTAGCCATTTTAATTTCAATAAAAACAGAAATTTTCTATTAAAATAATTCTTTAAAATATAATGCACCACCTGAGAAATTAATAAATCATGAATTTGACATTAGTTACCCGTAATTGCATCAATTAATAAATCATGAATTAGACATGTGAGACATGCAAATTGCAATTGGCAAATAGAATAAGAAACCAGAGCATATGACCATAGAATCGCAAACCCGGGCAAGAAATTCATTGAGCCAAACTTGAGTCCCACTCTTCCTTCAATTAATTAGTCAACCAGTCCCTCTCAATAGTCAATAGTCAATCCTCCCGGAATACACACAGGAATAAGATGCCATTAGGTCAGGTGTAGCGCACTAATATGACTTTCGCCACAGCGCATCTGGAATCAGAAAACCCTAGTCAGAGTCGAATTGGTATCGACTCCTGCCGTTAGCAGACTTTCTCCCTAAAACCTCTAACGACTCCACTATTTATATCATTCCGTTCGGGATTTATTAGCAAACCACGAGAAAAGAGAAGCTATCTTTCAAGAGGAACAGAGGGAGAAGCTGCAGGAAAAACTACAAAGAAAATGTTGGATATTAATCTATTCAGAGCAGAGAAGGGGTTCGATCCGGAAATCGTGCGCGAGTCTCAGCGGCGGCGCTTCGCTAGCGTCGAGATTGTAGATGAAATCATCAATCTCGACAAGGAATGGCGCCAGCGTACGTTTTTTTATTAAATCTGTTTACTATTTTTTGCTCTCTAAAACCCCGAATTTTTATTGCTGGAGGAGAAGATCGGAGTTTCAGAAAGAAATATGCTAGTAGAGGGGCTTGAGATCTAGAAACTATGATTTTTTTTCGTTTTTTATTTTACTTATTCCCAGTTGTAGCTTCAGGCCGTTTTTAAACATGTCGGGTGCCAAATAATGGCTTAGTTAATGTTGTGTACCTAATCTCTTTAAGTGCAGTGAAACTCTATCTTTACATTTCACAAGGTGTTGCAGTGAATAACTGGTTGTTGTTTTTTTGTATCAATCAACTGCTATTGAAATTTCAGGCCAATTCGAACTGGAGTCACTGAGGAAGGATTTCAACAAGATAAACAAAGAGGTTGCACGGCTCAAAGTGGTATAGCACCCTTCATAGCCTATAGAATGTTCCTTTTCATGTGTATGCAAAGTGGAGACCCAAAAGATCAAGTGAAAAGAAATGTACTCCTTTTGTGGTAACATTTCAGCAGCAGTATACTATTGGTACTTGAACACTTAGTGCTGGTATGATCAATTAGCAATTCCAATCTTGGCTGCTTGTTGTCCTGTAATTACCAGACACTGGATGTTGTTTTTAGCTGTTCAGCACTGATATGTGATCAGCCAATTTTTCGCTCATTTTTTTGTCATTTTGATTGGTCTATGACTTACACTTAGCTGAAATGGTGTGTATCAGCGCTCTACGATTAAATTCGGGCTAAAATTTAAAATTGAGGAATGCAGATGTATTGTTACCAGATACTCGCAATTACCTATTGAGATTGTATTTTCTATCTTCGGTGGTTATAACTCACAATTAACTTTTCTAGTAATTGCTTGTGGGGGTTTGTGTAGTTGAAGCTGGATGCAACAGAGGTGATAAACAGCACCAATGAGAACAAGAAGCAAACGGCAGAGAAAGAGGAAGAGGTGCAAGCAGCCAAGGCAGCCCTTGATGCCAAGCTGGATACCATTGGCAACCTCATCCATGACTCAGTGCCAATCAGCAACGATGAGGTTTTTTTTTTCTAAATAACTCGAAAAGTAAAATTATATATGCTCAAATATAATTACTAAAATTTCCCTTCTGTACCTACCCCGGTGCCTGTACCAGTAACTAAGATCAGGTGCTCTGCACCAACTGACCTGAAAAAACGAAAAATGAAGCTCATGTCTCGCCACAATTGATTGTATATACATTTACCACTTTGTACAGAGTAATGGCAGTATTGAGTTCTGAAATTGCAATCTTTGCAAGTTGGTATGATAGATATCCATCCCATTTGGTAGAATTATTTAAAATATTGTTTGCATATTTAACCCAAAAGAAGAACAAAGACAAAATACACAAACCAAAGTAACAGTTCAAATTGAAAATGGTTGCAGCACACAAAGCCCCAAGTAAAAGAAGAACAGAGACAAAATACACAAACCAAAGTAAAAAGTCCAAATTGAAAATGACCGCAGCAACAAACAACCCATAGAGAGAACTAAAATAAGTGTGGGCATTGTCAAGGCAGTAGTAAGAGGTGATTGATGTCGGCTTTATCCATATAATTTCTTTTATGGTACTAATTATTTTTTATTCGGAGTGGATGAACAATGTTAGGCATTGATTGTTAATTGAGACTTTCAGAGATAATTTCATAAGTTGCTGCTTGCATGAAATATGTAGGCAAACAATGCGGTGATACGGACAGTGGGAGAAAGAAGGATGGAGGATAATTTGAAAAGCCACGTCGATCTCGTTGAACTACTTGATTTTGTAAATTTGGAAAAAGGTTTGCATATCTTTATTACTAGTATGTAATTACCCCGATGGCCATCTATTTGATTGTGAACAAGTTGATGATATTATTGCTTTTAGGTGCTGATGTGGCTGGTGGCAGAGGATATTATCTGAAGGGCTATGGAGTCCTATTGAATCAGGCACTTATAAACTATGGGCTTTCATTTTTAATGGCCAGGGGTTACAGTCCCATGCAAACCCCATTTTTCATGAGAAAGGATGTCATGGGAAAGTGTGCTCAGCTTGCTCAATTCGACGAGGAACTATACAAGGTAATATTCCTTTTCTCTATCACATTTTTTTTTTTTACTCCAGTTGAGTATGTTATAATTGTGTACTTTTGACAGGTGACAGGTGAGGGGGATGACAAATATTTAATTGCTACAGCTGAGCAACCTTTATGTGCATATCATTTTGGTGATCGTATCTATCCTACTGACGTCCCAATAAAGTAAAATCCTATTTGATGCTTTTTATGGTCTATGTTATATATTATGGCCTTTTTGCCCCTCTTATCAGTCAGTAAATTTATAATTAATACGAACCAACAATTTAGTTAAGGATTGTGTAGTGGAGAGTTTGAAGGGGTACAAAAGCATTCATTGACATTCTAACACTTTTCTGTTAAGAGACATGCGATGTAAATTTGTCTTGGTTATTAGCTAGCTCGGCATTCTGTTTTGGGTAACAAAATTAAAGAATAAACCACTAACATTAGGAGTGATTAGTAGTAAATAATAATAATGATTTATAAACTGGAAATTGGTTCGCTTTTTGGTGATCCTCAAAATAGGTATGCAGGCTACTCAACTTGCTTCAGGAAAGAAGTGGGGTCACATGGGAGAGACACACTAGGAATATTCAGAGTGCATCAATTTGAAAAGGTGGAGCAGTTCTGCATTACCAGCCCTAATGATAATGATTCCTGGGAGATGCTCGAGGAAATGCTGAAGAATTCAGAGGATTTCTACAAATCTGTAAGCATTGTACCAGTATAGAGTTTCATTATCATACTAATATGTTCCCTTTAGTTTCGTCTAGTTGTATTCGTACAGTTTTTCCTTCTCAAGCCAATTGTCAAGGAAGGACCCCATTAAAGTATTCTCTGAGTTTAACCATCCTTATTTTTTCTTTTTGTATGTTGAGCTTACTGTGAGTCACACATGTACTTTTAATTTTCAGCTGAACTTACCATACCAAGTGGTAGCAATCGTGTCAGGTGCTCTGAATGATGCCGCGGCCAAGAAATATGATCTTGAGGCATGGTTTCCAGCTTCAAAGACGTACAGAGAGCTTGTCTCCTGCTCAAACTGTACAGATTTCCAGTCTCGGAAACTAGGAATTGGCTTTGGCCAGAAGAAGGAAAGCCCTCTTTTCCCCTCTTTCTGTTTTTTATTTTATTTTATTTTGATTCCTCGAATTCAGTTGAGAAAATAATTAATACTAGGTACTTTGACACTTAGTTATTGGTGAAAGTTTGGTCATTGTATCACATGCTGGTATACCCATCGGTGTGAGATTTATCCTCATATGAGGCTTCCACGCAATATTTGTTGAGTGAGGCTACGGTACTATGCATAGTGCAGATTGGTCCGTACTATGGCTTCATATCTTAGTTTTCAATGTCCAAACGGTCGATTGAAACTGCTCAACATGATTTCCATATGAAAATGTACTTGGAGGCTAAATTTTACATTTTTTATAATTTTTTTTACTATATTCTTGGATGGGTAGAAAATCACTAATTTTGAATGGTCCACAATCTTTAGTTCGAGTGATTTTTTATATATGTAAAAATATAGTAAAAAAAATTCTGAAAAATATAAGATTTGATCTCCAAGTATATTTTCATATAGAGATTATGTTGAGCGATTCGGATCGACTATTTGAACTTTGAAAACAGAGATATAAATTTAAGTTCGGACCGGTGTGAGCTATGCATAATACCGCAGTCTCTCATAAACTAGATTTGTCAGGTCTCACTATTAAAGTCATTACTAAGATGCCTGTAACATAACTAATTGAAGAAAACGGGCCAAAGTTATCACCATCCTTGTCATTCATCACCATTACTGTCTTTGTCATCAGTATTAAGATATTCGTAGTTTTGAATTGGTACAGAACGACGAGCAAGCAAAGCAGTTTGTGCACATGCTGAACTCAACCTTGACCGCGACAGAGAGAACTATATGCTGCATTATTGAAAATTATCAGAGAGAAGATGGATTTGAGGTGCCAGAAGTGTTACGTCCATACATGGGGGGTATTGACTTCCTCCCTTTCAAAAAGAAGCCTGCACCAGAAGTCAAACCAAGCACCAAGAAGTCCAACAAATCCAAGGTACACAATTAAATTTTCTTCTTTCTGCATTCAATTGGTTGTACTATCAACCTTCAGTAACTAGATGCAACATAGTGGTACTTTCTCCTTTTAATGAGAAGAAAGCCAGAAACTATATCAAACAGTTGTACAACCCTGACATTTGTGGTTAGTTTAGGTTTTTGTCAATTTCCTGCTATTATAATTAATAAAGTTTCTTTGTTTGATATGTATTCTATTTTTTTTTTAGGGGAAAGCATAGAAGTGTTGATGGCAATTAAATTTTGTGAAGCTCAGATTATAGTGTCTTTAATTCTTGAGTATTTTTTGCTGGAGTGATTTAGAATTGGTGAACATCTTTTTTTCCGCTCAAAAGATAATGTTTTTGTTATTTAAGTTTCAGTTGATGTAACTAACTTATGATGCCTAAATTAGTCATAATATGTTAATTTAGGTCAAGAGGTAACATTCTCGTATTAAATAAAGCACGAATTTAATAATTTGAATTTAAATTTGCACAAAGTTTGGTGAAAGTAGGCTATGTGATCTCTGATGTTGAATTTTGGAGTTTGGTATGTAATGAAATATATGCGAGTACTACTAACATATTTGATAATCAAGAGGTGAACGCCGTTTGGGAGTATTACTGAACGGGAGGGAAGTCTACAAAAGCGATGTAACGGAATGAATCGAAGTTACGATTCTTTTAAACTCTCTATTATTTCAATTCTTTTAAAATACCAATTTGGGTAGGGGTGAAAACATTATGGATAATGTACGACTTGTATTCAAAAATTTAGATATATCTAATATCTGAATATCTGTAAGGATGAGGATACTGATATGATTTTATATTTCATTTATTTGTATCTAAATAGTAGGAATATGGATATGGTTTACCACTATCTGCTCCGTTTTCACCCCTAGGTCATTTGGGAGGTAACAAGATAAGAGTCTCAGAGCTTAAATGAATGGATGTGTCCGTTTCCCTTCATCACGTTTACTATGTAAAAAAAAACAATATGGCGTTAGGATTGCGACTCCATTTAACCCAATTTATAAGACACAATACAAGCCCAATTTATGACTTGAGATGTAAAACACAATATAAGCCCAATTTAACCCAATTTATAACTTAGAAGTAAGACACAATAATAGCCCAATTTGTTTTATGATGTATGTGGTTATTTATGCGCATTGCAAAACAGTTTCTGGAAAACGATAGACATATATAGCTGGCAAACTCTTACCAACAGATTACTGAACAAAAAAATATATATATATACAAGCTCAAGTTTCAATGGCTTCCGGCCTTTAATTTTAAAATCCTAAGCGCAGACTTGAGCATATCAAACTAAAAACGCAAAATCGATCTAATTCAAAAAAATTGGTCGGAATCAGACGAATTATAAGAAATTGAATCAATTTAAAAATTCACAGGGCAGATTAATAGAAAGCGGACAGTTTTAAGATTCGTAACGAATGTTTGGATTTCACAGACAAACTCAAAATTTAAATTACTGCACATAATACAAATCAAACAATATAAAGTTGTCAATATTACCAAGGAGTTTGGGATCTTGTATTCCTAAAAGAAAGAATATATTACATTAAATGTGTACAAGTTGCAAAATTATTTGTCGCATTTCATAAAGCGCTTAACAAAATGCTGTCGATTTTGCCAATGTTGCTTTTGTGAAGCTCAATCCTTGTAAAAGCCACGTGCCAGTAAGAACATAATCTTTGGACACTGTTTGCAAGTTGGAACCTGATGAAAGTTCCCTCTCTTTTCGCAGAAGTTCCAGCCAAAACTTTCAAGATAAAGGAGAAAGGTTATGTGTGTGTGTGTGCATGATTAGTGTTTTTTTTTTCTCTTAAAAAAGAAAAAGAAAACATAAGTGAGCAACAAACGGCACTTGAAATGCAGCTTCCCTCCTGCATCGTATTAACTTTTCTTTTGCCTATGTTCTTTTGGAGTTGAATTTTTTGTCCTGTGTCACTTCATTCTGTCTGTGTTAGTGCGAGTAGAAGGCTATTATAAAAATGACATTAATTACTCAGATGTTTTGTTAGCTACAGATGAATTTTACTGGGCAGAAAATACTGATAACACAAAGGTGCTAACAAAAATCATCAACTTGTGCTTGTTGTGTGTGGCTTCATCAATGGATTGTCAAGTAGAGACTTTTTGCAGAGTAATATCTATGTCCAACAAAAAGCAAGAGGGTATAGAAAATTGTCTTCATCTTTTTTTTTTTGTCATCCTTGACAGCAGAAAGGAGGAGTTTTTTATTTAAGAAAACAATCTGTGTGCCCATTTCAAGAAATCAACATTGGGACATGTTATATGTAATGATGAAGGCAAATTAGGTTAGTTTAAGGTCCACTGTTATCAATCAATACATTATTAATATATAGCAGCTAAGATAGACTGCCATTAATCAAATCAAATTAAGCAAGCAATACATGTTAAAAGAAAAACAATACTTTGCCATTTGTATCGTACTTCATTAATCTCAGCCGTGTGCAGAATATACCAGTAGCATCATTCTTTAATTAATAACAGCACCATCTGAATACTCAATTAATTCTTCCCTTTAGTTGTGATCTTTCTATAATGCTGGAGATGATTAAAATCTGTGTCGGAAAGGTCGATTGAGCGGGTATTGCACTAATATCGAGTATTCAATTAAGTGACCAATTTCAAGGAAAAAAAAAGGAGGAAACAAGGAATTAAACAATGTTATGGGAAACTGAAACCCACTACAAGTACAACTGTTTGTTATTGGGTCTGATAGGATATAACCCGATATGCAGGTGCAAATTTTTTTATCGAACAGATGAGAAGACATTAATATATGTTTGGCTTTAAAAAATACATCTTCACTTAAGGGTGTGTTTGGATGTTACAGACATTTGGAAGCCAATCTGCTTGTTTTCTTGAGAAAAGAAGGACTCTTTTATTCTCCAATTCGAACCCTTCAAAATCGATCAAACGGATTTAATTACATTTTTCTTTTATATCAATATAATATATTAAAACAAATTAGATGTACTTGAAACTATTTGATCGATTTTGAACGGTTTGGATTGGAGAATAGGAGGGCCCTCCAGCAGAGTTAATTCCACAGACATTTAAACTCTACCATGTACTAATTCATAAACATAATACAATTTGAGGAGGGTTCAAATGCCTCTATTTTTTGTGCCTCCACCATACCTCAATTTTTAAAACTTTAATAACTCAAAATTTAAAACTTAAAAATCAAAATAAAATTGTTAGATGTGATATATCTTATTTTCTCTATGTGCTCATAAAAAATTACCACATTTTAATTTTATTTTTACGTGAATCAATGAGTTCAAAAATCAATATCTAGAAATCATCCAAATTAGTATTTTTTTTTTACAAGTTCTTGATGACAGCCAAAATAAAATTGAAATGTCATAATTTTTTACACGTGCATAGATAAAATGATGTAGATCATATCCAATAGTTTTATTTTGACTTTTAAGTTTTGAATTTTAAATTATTAAAGTTTAAAAAAGTAGAGATACGATGGAGGCACAAAAAATAAAAACATTTGAAAAATTCTCATACAATATACATATATTAAGTTCTTTAAACAATATAAAAAATAAAAATGTAGATAAATTTAAGAACTCAGCAGTTGGTTGGTAAAATATCTTCAAGAATATATAATGTCGGCAGGATAGAAGGCACCACTGCAAAAGCACAAGATGACAGAAAGAATCATTACAGGATCCCCTTTTAGCTATGGCCTATGGTGATTGGTGAGTACCTTTATTTTCTCTAGCCCTTATAATATCTTATATAATATATCTAACATAACCTATCGTTACAGCTAAGTCCTTGTAGGTCTTTGTACGTACGTCATTATTTATTTAAGTGCAAATCTTTCACAATTCGCGTAGATTAGCGAGTTAATTGATATTCATAAGTTTCTAAATAGTATTTATAGCACTATAATTTTTAAGGTCTGAAAAAATTATAGCGTAGCTATTGTGCACTTATAACTAGTTATTTAGATTAATTTTTTTTTTTGTGTGATGTAAACTGCAGACATAGCACTGGTGCGAGTCATAGATTCAATTCTCACGAAAATCATATAAAAGATGCTGGAGACTAGGGGTGAGTAATGAACGAGCATGAGTGAGTTAGGGTATGCTCATGCTCGCTCATTTAATAAATGAGAGAGTTCAAGCAAGCGGATAAATGAGCGGTTCATGAGTTATGAGTACTAAAATTTAATAAATTGTCATAATTCAATTAAATAGAATAATAACAAAAAAATCAACGGTATTACAAAAATATAATAATAACAACATAAACTAACAATAGCATCAACAAAAACTAAAGCAGCACTAATAAAAATCCAACATAAATCTAAAAACATAAACTAACAACAACACACTGTTTTGAGGCGTCTGTTTAAAAAAATAAATAAATGTAGAACCTATGAATATTTGGGATTGAATGTGGTAGCGGGATTAGATGTGGCAAATTTTAAATGAGCGAGTTGGGGCATGCTCATGCTCGCTCATTTAATAAATGAGCGAGTTGTTAATGAGCGAGTTTAAGTAAGCGGATAAATGAGCGAGTTGAAGTGAGTATTTAGTGAGCGAGTTATGAGCGGCTCACGAGTTATGAATAATTTATTCACCCCTACTGGAGACCTAGGATGTACCACAAACCTTCAATAAAAAATAAATGTTTGTGATGCAGAAGTACTAGATTTTTATTCTAAAATTTCATCTCGGAGTATCAACTAAGATTTTATATACCTCCTTTCAGTATCTAGTGGGGTTTTCTTAACATCTTTTAATAAAATCTCCATTATGTAACAAAATCTGAGACACACTGGCTAGCTACATCATGGAAACCACCACGGAAACTTTAGAGAGATATGTAACTGAGGTACGTACCAACTTGATGAGCTCAGGTACTGTGAGGTTCTATGCTGAGAGCCTGAGATTGTACCATGCACCACTTTGTTTTGGATGGTCTAAGACTAGACGACAATAGTCATCATCAAATCACATAATTGTTGCGTGGTTCTCTCGATCTCGTTTGATATGGTCCATATTTCATTAACTGACAGGTATCTGTTCTCAATTATTGTGAAAGAAAAATTCATTATTTGGGTCTACAGGTCCATTAATTTGAAAGTAGAACTGTAGGTAATATTGAGCGTCACTAATAAAATGTACTGTTGGAACTTGAAAGTGAACTTCCTCAAATTAATTTTACAATTAGTTGGAGAACATTAACATTGATTAAAAGTTCTATTTTGTTACAAGGGCGGTTGTCAACCGAATTTGGTGGAAAATAATAAAATATCCACCTCCGTTTAGGCCGTAAAAGGCAGATCTATGATGGAATTATTCTGGTTCTAATTGATCTTGAAAAAAAAAAAATGAAAAAGAGCAAAACTTAAGAGGTAATTAAAAAGGACCGGAAAAGAAGAGATTACAGAAAATTAACTGCCAAGTGGCCCCCCACATGAGAGGGGTACCAACAGATAATGTTGGATTGCTCCGACAATTAGGGGTGTAAATGGTCTGATACGGATCAGACAGTGGTTTTACCGTATTTGTATCCGCTATAATTTTTTGGATACCGATATGGATATTTTTTATAATTAGCTTGTTGATTACACAAAACACTATTATATTATTTAAATATTAGTCATTAATTATATGAGTTGGAGTATATTGTTCATTAAAATATATATCTATATACAATCAGGGGTGGATCTACTGTAGCACAGGGGGGGTCAGCTGCCCCCCGCTGGATTTTCAAAAGTAGTGTTAAAAATCTACTTTTCGGACCTCTGCCCCTCCTTGGAATTCAAATTGCCTCCCTGTAGCCCATTCTGGAAATTTAATAGACGGAAGAGAACCCATATAAACTCTGAGCGAAACAAATTAGTTGAATCAAAATGTTTTTATTTTTATTTTTTTTAATTCAAAGGCAGAGGCTGTCAAGTTGAACCAAAATGTTGATTGTTGATTTCAAATTCTCTATAAATGTTGAATTGTTGATTTTTTTTCAAGTAATTTAGGATTTTTATTATATTGATTGGTATTTTTTTTGTTATGTTAAATTGTACCCGATAAGCTATTGGGTTTGAACCCGATAAGCTATTTGCATCCGATTATTGCCCTGCCCTAACAAAAATCCTGCGTCCGCGCCTGTATACAATGTAATAAATTATTGGTACAATATGCAATTTCTAAATTAATGTTAGAACATATAGCACATTTGTTGTGATTTAAAAATGTAAACAATCAAATACATATAGTTAAAGATTTTACCGTATCCTTATCCGTTATAATTTTTTAGATACGGATGCAGATACAGATAGTCTCAGATATAAATACAAATAGGATAATTTAGATAATTTTCCAAATTTGAATCTGAATGAAATCAGATAATATCCAATCCGTTTACACCCCTACCGACAATGCTTCCAAGATCTTGCAATATTTTCTAGTTTTGATTTTATCTCTTACCATCAGCTATTATCGACATTTTCGAGTCAAATAAACTCTTCACCGCATTTAATAAACTTTTCACTCATCATTCCAGGATTACTTTTACTCATCGTAAAAATTAAGTTTGTTAGTGGACAATCTTTTTTTGGTGAAAATTAAAACATGATTGAAAATTTGAAACAATAAAGTATTCTGTATAATCGAGTAATAAAATATGTACCTATGTTATCCTCAACTGCATAAGGATAAATGATGCATCATGCACGTACCGTTCGTTGATTGATTACTGATTACTCCATGCACAAAATTCTAATTGCAAATAGTAAATCCCAGATTAAAATGACATCACCAATAGCTTTCTATGTAAAACTTGGGGTAGAATATCAGCAGTTTGCCCAATGCCCCAATGCTTAAAAAATCATCAAGTATGGGCCCCACTTAACTGCCATCCTCCCTTTCCTATAAAGCATCAATTTGGTATCTTTTCTCTCAGCCTCAACAAATAAAAAAAGGAATTAACCCATAATCTAACCCTAATCCCCTGCCCATGCTACCCAGATTGCCTCCTCTCCGTTTTTAAAGCAATGGATGCATCAATTTCTTTATATTATAAACATTTTGGTGCTTTTCTCATATTCTTCATTACAAAAATTCATAACTAATATACATTATACAGGCATACAGCACAGTCCCATAATATATTACCAGCCTTACACGTGATCCTAGAAAGATTTGAAATTGATTATGCTTTAAACATTGGCTCCATATTTTCTTCACTGATGCGCATGATGCCAACAACATGAAATGGATATCTACAGTATAGGGGAAAATGGAGAAGAAAAAAACAAATCCCTAATTCCATCTCACAAGGCACAACCCTACAATGAGCATGCTTAAAACCCTACAGCCCCATGTGACCATCACTGCCGTGGGAGTGTACATACATCACTATTATATACCCCACTCCGTGCTAACAATCAAGAAACATGGATGGAATCAATTAACTAATTGGATAAAATATTAAAATCTATATTACAATTCCACAAAATACACAAAAACCCATGATTTAATTTTCCTACCAATTTGCAATCTTAGTCAAACTCGTCCCCCAATAAAATTCCTTTGAAAATGGTGCAAATTGCCTCAATTTAAGGCCACAATGGGAATCTCTTCATCCCCACTTTAAAGCCTTGTACCCTTTAGGGTTAGAGAAAACGAGCCCACTTCTATCCGACCTCTTTTTTTCTTTTCCAAAAGTGAGACTATAGCAGGAGGACTAGAGAAAATGAGAAGGCAAGCAAGAGGGGCAATTTTGGTCTTTTTGTAGGCGCTGAGTCGCCGGTTGCTAAACTTGCGAGCCAAGAATTATCTTGCAACATTACACCATTGTTGTTTTGGTTATTGCTATCATCATAATTATTGCCAGTACCAGTGGTGGTTATACCGCCTGATAATTGTGGGGTTGATGTGCCTGAATCTGTTGATGATTTTTTACTGCTGCTGCAAATTTCACAAAACAAAATTGATGTTAGTATTCAAATTCAAGCAAATAACAGTTGTCACAGTTATAAGATAGAAATTTTGAGTTAATAATCGTTGAAAAAATTAAGAACTTTTTTGTGAGACTCTTTTAGGTAGAGTCACATCAAATTTTAAGAGGCAACTAATAAAAGGAGCAATAAAGTGATGGCAGTTGGACTCTTATAATGAACAGTTAAACCCACTGGATAGAAACCTCAGAAGGATGGTAAAGAATATAACAAAGTACAAGGTTTAAAGAAAAAAAAAAACTACTATGCTTTCTCTTTTATTGTTTTGCTATTTAGCTTATCTCATGTGTTATCTATCTTGTTTGTACCTATTTGGCTAAAAAATCCTCCAAAGTCTAATTTGGAAACTGGAGTCTCTATTTTGCTCAAGAAACCTTACTCAGACCCGAAAAGAAAAATGAGAAACAAGTAATCCACCAACTATACTCAGACCCTTCCAAATCAATAACTAAACACATTAAAGAAAGTTGTTGTTCTATTAGCCAAACAAAGGAGAGAGATGAATAATAGGGAATCCTTCCAGTATTGGTCTAGGCATATGTTCAAAAAATTTAGTGGTCTGTTCAGCCTAACCAAGTTGAAAGCATAATCAGCCACTGGTGTGCTATCCTCAAAACTTTTTGGTGCATGACAATGAAATGGGTGGAGAAAAATACAAGTTAGACCCTTATATTTTTAAATAATAAATTGCTTTTGACAAACAACAAATGTATTCCAACAAATTCTTGGTACTTTGTAATATTTTAGGTACAAATTATACATTTCTTGTTTTGTACCATGCTTACTAAATTCAAAAGAAGTACATCATAGGAAAGCCCAAAGCAATTGGTTAAATGACGATCATTTTTATTACTCCTAGTTTTCAGTGATTTGCAATTCCATTAAGTACAAATTATAGATTTAAATAAACTTTTTTAAAAATCAATACTAGCAATTAGGATCCAGCCACTAGATATCAACCCAGCTGCTAGAATTTAACTTTACTTGAACCAAAGATTAATTCATGAAAAAATTGCACAAAAATTTACCTCGGAGAAGTAGATCCAGGGCAGAAGGTAACTACATAGTTGGCCCCACCAGTGCATGTAAACGTACTTGTCGGGTCATCATATGCATAGCTATATGACCTTGGGCATGCCGACTTGAACATTTGAGAATACACAGTAGGTTTGCATGTATTTGGGTTTCCATAATTACCACTACAACAGTACTCCGGCTTGTTAAATGCCTCGCAAGCACTCTTGCATGCATCTCCATTTGCAACACGCAACTCGGGTGGACACTTTTGGTTTAGATCAACTGTGCACCCAGTTGTCATGCAACTTCCACTTGGCTGTACCATTATTGGAAGGTTGTACCTGTACCGAACATGGAATCAGAATTTTGCAAGGGTTGCTACATCGGTTATACCAAAACAGAGATTTCTTTTTGTTGGTTTTACCTAATATATTATCAGTAGTTGACATGACATCTTAATAGAGGGCAAAATGGTCCTTTTATGTGGAATAAATAGTTAAAATTCAATTGCTAGATTGTGGCTTGCTACCAGTTCAAGAGAAGTTCAGTTCAGTCTCTATCACTATATAAAAAGCATTTAGAAAGATGATTTTCCCTAAAGAAGTTTTCAAATATATTTTGTGAAAATACAAGGTCACTAAGGTTTTTAAAAGATTGTTCAGTTTCAAATTTGTTAGAAGCTCTGTCCAGAGTATATTTTAAAACAGGACGCGATTCAACTTGGGGATATATAAAAGCATATTTAGTTCCAAATTTAGCCCTGCTACCGTCACCACAACCAAAATTACAAGCACTAAACCTAAAACTTTTCAAAATCAACAAATACAGTATAGGTTGTTAAATAATAACAGTACCCATCAACCAAGCTGACATCATAGAAATCCTGGGTCGAAGCTCCTGATGCGAGTGTGAACTCGGCCAGTGTGGCTGGTGGAGCAGCGCCAGCACCATTGCACTCAACTTGGTTTGAACCACAATCACCTGTTGAACAGGAGCCACGACCTGATGAGTCAAAGGAGCAACCGGTTCGGCCCCAGAACCGACCCGACCAGCCTGTCGGAGCCTGAATCGATCGTGAACCACCGGGTGGGAGCTGAAACCCTGTTGTCTCGAGTTTTGCGGTGCCCGCATTGGAGAGAATCCCAGGCCAAACTGGGCCCCCACAATTGTTTACAAAGTTGAATGTAGCACTCTCCACTAAACCGCAATCTGTGAAATTTAGAAAAAAATTGGGTGAGCGAATTAATAGATGAACAGTTATAAAAATAAAAGCTAATTATTAAAAGAAAAAATTGCTCTGGGGTCTTTCGGTGATAAACAATCTCACCATTTTTCTAGATTTTATTTCATGTGGCAGGATAGTCACAAAATATGGCTTAAATTGTGGATGTCTCTCTTTTGTAATATATCTTTATCCAGAACAAAACTTCTCTCTTGAAAATACAGTAACAAGGAGGGAAAAGAGAGCAAAAGAAAGAAAGAAAAAAATTGGGGCATTTATCTACAGTATAAACAAGAGATAGTGCCTGAATGTTCACATCTTCCCCTTTACCCCTTCCCAATTTCCAACACTAAACGAAGTACAAACCAGCATTGGGACATGTTTGAAGTAATACCTCTGAGAAGAAAGAAGAGCAGAATGCTGAGAGAAATAGGCCGTAATTGCTCCATTCTAATACAATTTTTGGCGTTGTATTTTCCTCTTTTCTTAGATTTGTATTAATTAAATGCACTGATTTTATCAAATACAACAAATGTAAGAATCAGGTTAACTTGGAGATAATACAAATGGGGCTAGATTAGATGGCACACTCGTGAGACAGAGAGACTGAGAGAAGGATAGCCGTTCGTACTCACAACTGGAGAAAGAGAGAGAGAGAGATAGGAGAGAGAGAGAGGGGGGAATCTTACCAGAGACTATAACAAACTACTTATAGAAGAACAGCTCCTGGTTTACCGTTTGTTTACTCTTCTCGTAGTCTAGTTCCTTTTTAATTATTAATTCCTTCGGGACTCATGAGTAGTGTGATACTTTGAATATTAACCGTCTGATTTTAAACGGAGCCAATCTTGGTCCTGCTTATAATATAGGGGCTCTTTAATTTTTAGTGCATATCTAGTCTGTACGAATCTTAAAATATATCGGATGGTCAAGATTCATTAACTCAAAAGATTCCCTTTTGAGTTAATGCAGAGGATCGAACTGAGTGTGATACAGTTTATTAGTGCAAATCTTACAGTTACTGATAAATTCGAGTGCGTATCCTCTGAGATATCTGAACTTTTGCGTGACCGACGTGTCCGGTGCCTATTCGTTGATAGGGCACGGGAACTGTATTATTTGTTCTTCGAGATTCATGCAGAACTTATTTAAACGGTTAAAATTTTCCGTAAAGTCACGCAAAGTTTGAGATATCTCAGAGAATACGAATTCGATAAATTCCCAATGTTCCATCCATGTGTTTTCCTTTTTGCTTAATTGCCCTCCAAAGTTTCATTTTTCTTAGGCCTATCCTTTTCTTTTGTTATTGCCACTGAAGATCATAAAGGTGAATATGTTGCACAAATATTGATAGCTGTATTACATATT
This sequence comes from Carex pumila, assembly GCA_033356055.1. Lineage (NCBI taxonomy): Eukaryota > Viridiplantae > Streptophyta > Magnoliopsida > Poales > Cyperaceae > Carex > Carex pumila. Next base: position 64,629 of record JARJHM010000762.1, on the reverse strand, counting down.
TATAATTAGTTTTATATTGATCGCTGTAACGTATTTTTGACAGCGACAAAACTAAGTTAAAACCATCCCTTTTATATTAAATGCACACCATATTTTTGTGAGTAAAATAGTAAATGCAAATGAATGCTACCTAAAAGCTGTCGCCAATGAGTAATGGGAACAAAATCATGTGAAATTAATAAGATTATAATTTGACAACATGGAAGTAAAGTCTGCAATAAATGAAGTAAATAAATGTGTCTAGCCTATCAATTACAGAGGAGGGGGTGTTTGATAATATCATTTCATGAAATAATATATGTACAAATCTCATATTTTTGTGGGTATTGGTGAAAGGGAAAACTTTTGTGGAGAGCATGTTGGATAGTATATGGGCTATGAGGCCTAAAGGTAAAAGCAAATTGATGGGCTGAGCTCTTTTTTTTTTTTTTTTTTACATTTAGCAAATTATTTTTTTTTGTTAGGCCTACAAATCCAGCACAATTGGCATTTTCGGTGCAAGAATGATGTGGCAATGTGGATTTCTGCCTCATCAGATACAGAAAAATCTACTCGAGCTAATGATAGGCTAAGTCTAACTAATATTAGGTGGATAATGATGACTTAAATTAATTTGTTATATAGAATTTAATCATTTTTGTTGATAGTAGTGTCATGCAATTAACAAGTAGAAGAAAATAAGAGGTTTGTGTGATTGTTCCATCCATGTCCATTCTGAGTATTGCTCAACTCATAACAAATTGTACATAGCAATAGCAACTTTATTTGGATATATAAAATCATGGAAATTATATTTGAGGCTATATATTAAAGAAACGTTAATTTGATGTTAAGACTGGAATATTTTTAGATAAGTGATTAATGAAAAGCATGCATGGATGGAGTAAAGCTCAAACTAGTAAATATTAATTAAACATAGGAGGAAACCATATATATTAAAAATTTATAGGGTATTAATTAAATATTAAATCACCGCCTTGCATAAAATTTCTGAATACTTTAATTTCTCACGCACTCGTGGCTGTAAGTCAAAGAGTTTGGTGAAAACGATGATTATTAGCACTACGAGATTTAGTTAATTGTGTACCGTACCCATATTAATCAAATCACGAGTTTACTGTGCGAGATTCAGCGGATCAGTCACCCCACCTCCACACACACGATGACACAAAAACACTGCGAAATATGCACCATTAATTGCTTGTATGCATCAGGTGGTTGGGCTGACACATCATGAGAAAAACGATATATTTGTTTTTTTTTTCCCGGATAACATTAGCTATGTACTTTTTTTTTCCCGACTCAGATGTAAATGTATGGATAGTAATTGATTGCATATAATGCGTTTGTACGCTTAAAATCTTATATATAAAGCAGGTCCCACTATCACCATCTTATCTACATTCTCATTTCCCAGTTAATTAAAAAAAAATCCCAGAAAATTGATCTGGACCGTTTGATTGAGGTGGGCGGACCAGATTGGAGAAGGATGGACAAGATATCTAGGGACGAAAATTCCGCTTCAGAAAAAATCTAAAAAAGAACGAAAAATTAAGTGCTTTTGCTGTGACCACAAAATATATATATATATAATGAAGCCGACAATAATTCACCGACTCAGCACATGTTTTTATAACATACTAATTAATAAAAATCAGGCATGGACATATTTCTCAAAAATAAAAATAAAATTATACAACTGATCAGAGCCATCTTGGTTGCCGATTTTTTTTTAAAATAAATAAAACAATACAAAGGTAGTGATACAAATTATAATAAAATAAAAAATTGAAAAAAAAAAATTACCAGTATGAATATGAAATCAAACTTACAGAATAGAAGGTTAAAACTAAAAGTATAATAGATCTATCTAGCTCCAGCTCCACACTATGTAATTGTAACCCCTTCAGCTTGGAATTCGTATCCTCTGAGATATCTCAAAGTTTGCGTGGCTACACGAATCTCGAATCACACATAATACTGACCCCTACATCACCCCCGAATAGGCACCGGACATGTCGGTCACGCAAAAGTTGAGATATCTCGGAAGATACGTACTCTTCAGCTTGTCTCTTTGGTTACATTACGTAATAAATTATAACAGTAGTATTTTTTTTTATTAAAAAGACCAAAAGATCCATCTTCATTGAAGAGAAAAAAAGTTAAATTACACCGTGAATGTCATTTAACTATTGCACCTGATGCAATGATTAACCCAACTAAAACCGAAAAATACCATGGAACATATACTGGAACCAAAATTGACAGAATACAAGCTGCGAACCCCCACAAAGATGCATACCCGAAAAGTAAAATAAAAACAGTGGACACAGTACACTACCATAACACCAGAACAGCATAACACAAGTCCAACCAAGTTTATACCTAAGCCGCACAATGGGGCTGAGAAAATAACAAGAAAACTTAAGATATGGCTGAAAAGCCCAGTTCCTGCTGCTGGTGTCATTCTTCATGAAGCACCATTTGCATCTCGCCTCCATCTGTTCCTTAAGTCGTAGCCGCTTCATCTTCTAGACTCCAACTTGCAAGTGGCAGCACATTCAAATCCTCTGGAAGCCATATTGCAGTGGCATCAAAAATTTGAAATTACATCTTACCTGACCAATAATGAACAAGAGAGAATATAAGCAAAACAACTTAATTATAACAGTAGTTAATAATTATTTCTCACTGTTGTACTGTTATCGTCACGAAAATTCCAACATCATAATCGTTATCGCTCACCCGATTCATTGTCACGATTCGTTATCCAGCCTAAAGCCCTAAAATAAAAATAGAATTTGTACCTTATATAAATTTAATTGACACCTGTCGGCTGTCGCATAGGCGAACTTAGTAAAAAATTATTAGAACAGAGAATTCCGATACACTATTAGAAAAAAAAATATTATGTCTATACATAAAAGTTAAAACAAATATGAATTTAAAAACAAAAATCATATTTACAATTGAAGTGTTGTTGTAAATTTATTACTGAAGTCTCGTTAATTTAATTGGAGCCGCTTTGAAACCACCAATTCACTCATGAACTCAAAAATTTTATTTATACCATATTCCAAAAACTAAAACTAAAACTAAAACACTCTCATTTGGTCATAATTCGATAATTACTCAGATCGTAGATTGGCTTTGCGGACCCCTGTTAGGGGCCACAGAGACAATATGCGGCTTGGGTAGATCCCGAATCCCGCCCAGATCAGAGAGTTTTGATTTTTTCTTTTTTATGTTATAAAAAAAATTCGGGATCGCAGATTGAGTCTGTGATCTTAGTAATTAAAAATTTAATTTCGAGAAAAATGGATTATTTGGTTTATTATTTTTTTAAGTTGGTAAAAATAAAAACTTCGGTTATTGCATTCCGTGCATTCTAAGTTTCTAACTAAAGCAAACTAAAAGTCAAAAATTTAATAAAGGAAGGTCAACAATTTAGGAAAAAAAGGCATAGAAAAAGTGTCATGGCATCATGCGTTCAGATTTTAATTCACGGAAAGTATAACTTTACCAACTCTTTACTTAATCTCGGTACTAAATTACAAGTTCTATACTAAGAAATTATTGATAAAAGTTGATAACCGAATCTAGTTATATAAAAACATATTAGCTGAATTTAACATATAAATGCGGGCTAGGTAAGGGTATAATCGGAGCGGATTCAGAGCAGATAATGCTAATACCATATATGTATTCATCTTTAATGAACGAATACGGATAGTAAACATATATTAAAATTTAAAATCATATCCGCCTTAAACGGATAAGAATTTAAATACGAATACAAAGCAAATAATTATCAGATAATTGAGTTATACACTTTAAGATACAAAACAGTGTTTTGTTGTTGTATTGAAACAATGACTAAAATCAATTTAACAGAGACTAAAATCATATTATATTTACGGGCTAAAGTATTCAATGGAAAATAATGAAGAGTGAAAAAATGGAGGTATAAATTAAAGAAAAATAAATTGCATTATTGTAGCACTATTACTAGAGAAAGAGAAAAAGAGATTAAATTGGAAATCGGTCATATCGTATTATCATTTATATCACAACTAAGGCTGAATTGAATATGGAATAATATATAACAACTTCTATCTGAAGTAACAAGTCGAAGCCGGTTTAGAGCAATTTCAAATTTAGATAATTGCGGATATAGATACGGATATTCACCTTCATGAAATTATCCGTATCCATATCTGTCATTTTTTCACCATATGCAATATTTATCCGTATTTGTATCTGTTTAATTCAGATTCAGATAATCTCCGGATACGAAGTAGATTATCCGTATCCGTTTACACCCCTAGGGCTAGGCACGCATTTTTTTTCTTAAAAAGAAACACATGTTAGCTGAAACATTTGGATTTTGTAACCCTACAACAAACAACTACGTATTTAATTCATGTATGTTATACCAACTTCGAGCACGCCGATGATATTATATTTCTTTTTCAATTTAATTTGCAATAGTTTTGTGAGCCGTTCATGTTACATATAGAAGAGATAAGGTTGGTATCTGCATTTGATGTATCTATTTGTGGAGCTTTATGGAGACAAATTCAGCGGTACAAGAGATACAACTTAGCGCGGCTCATGTGAAGTGGTCTCGTGTGTTATATGCTACAAAAGATATTGCATCTTTCTAACAAATTCTCCTCAATCGTTAATTTGATTTATATCGTGTTTTAATTTGGTCCAAGTTATTGTCATACTGTTTGGTGCAAATTTGGTTGGAGAGCCATGTCATAGATTGTGATATAGACCTATTACCTTCTTTCAGGTTCGGATTAATTATCAATATGGCATCAATTATAAAAAATTTACTTCACAATAATATGAGGGTCAAGCATAGAATTTTTTTATAAATTTTGGGGTTAATGTAATATACTTTGTATGGAATTTTCAATTTTTTAGAAAAGGATGGGTCAACTGGACCCCATTTGGTAATTGTGAATCTGCCATTTTCTTCAATCATATAAAAGCAGAGAGTTTCTATTCACAAGTCACAACTCAGCATATTCGGTCTACTCAACTGACTGGATAGACTGAATTAAATCTGTCAGAATCCGATATTGGGTTGGCTAAAAATAAAAAGGGAGATCTTGCTTTTCAAGATTTATATAAGAATTAAGACATTGGATATCGACCCAACACACGAGGAGCCACCTGTATAATTCCCACAGAAATTCAATAGTCTTTAGGTTTCTTTTTTATGAAAATAGTCTTAGGTCCATTTGGCAGTCCAGTAAGAAATAAAAATGAGTGTGGAAATCAAAAATTTTAAACTAAATTTTACTGTTTATTGTGAGAATAAAAACTTAATTCTGAGTAAAAATTTTTTTCTCTACAATAAACAATTGTTCACTGAACGGGCCTTAGGCTTTTTCATTAGTGACTAGGTGGGAGGTTTCAATCACCAAGCAGAGAAACAAAGAAAGAGGATTAGAAGGTCAAGGTGACGTGGTGTGGTGTGGTGTGGTGTATAGTCAAGTTATCAACACATAATCCAAGTCAGAATTGACGGGGTGGGCCCACATCTGACGTCCAAAGCTTCGGTTGCCAGGTCGTTTTTTTTTACCAAATCCTGTGCTTGAGGCGTCATGCAACTAAAGGCTAAAGCTCCTTTTTTTTTATGATAATGATAATCTTTGATTATTGACGACATTTGTGTTGTAGTATTATAAATTGAGTAAAGCTAGGTGTGATGTGTCCATCAAAAGAGTTTGGTGAGCATAACTTTAAAAGTATATCGAATCAATTTCGATCACTGAATTCAAACCATTGAAATCCATTTACTTTATGAGTGATGCATGTACACATAAAATTTTAAAAGTTTCGGTTTTATTTACTACAAAATCAAGCGGTCAAAGGAATGAAACTTTTATAACTAAATTTATAAGTTGTTTTATATATTTAATTTTTATTATTTCTTTTTAAAAGTTTACGTGTACATGCATCACTCATGAAATACATGAATTTCAATAGTTTGGATTCAATGATGAAAGTCAATCTGATATATTTTTAAAGTTGCGCTCACTAAATTCTCTTAATGATGAGTACATTACATTCTAACTTTACTCTTATAAATTTATAAGTTATCCAAAGTTAATGCATGTCCATAGACTGGGGGGGTGTGACTACACTGTTTTCCTTAGGAGGCGACAATGCCACGGCCCACGAGGGTTGGTGTGTTTGACCTTCTCTCTCACAAATTGTTGATTACCCCTTTTATATATTAAACATTAGGATACGAATTTTAATATGAAATAGTAGATTGTGATATATAAGAAAGATCGTAGATTTTTCTTTTAACAAATAATAAAGTGGTAATTTTGTATATTTTTTAGGTCTGAAAGATGTAAAAGTTTAAATTTGTGCAGGTTTGATCACCTTGTCAGATCAGAGTCAAACACGATTGCATTGGTTAAGTAAAAAAATTAGGTAAATTTTATTTAGTAAATTTAAATTCTGTATAGGTTGTACATTTTTTTATAAATTTCGCACATCAAACTTTGTCCTACGGAGAGGTGATTCCTGATGAAATGTTGGTAGTTACAATATATATTGTCATACTCATCTATTTGAACGTGATATGATCTAGCGTGATTAATACACTGTGACTTGAACACATTACGTCATGGTATGTAAATAATTTGTTTTTATACTAAAATAATGCAGGACAACCATGTCATGTGTGGTTACGCTATGATTACACATAACATGATTGATTGCATTTAATTAATGTTTTCAAGTTTTAAGTTATAAAATATAATAACAAAATATATCAAAAAATAAGAAATTATTATAGAATAAATTGTAATTAAGAAATATTGCTGAAAAAAATTGATCACATAATGCCACGTGACATGAGTGAGTTAATTTGCATGACATGACTGGCGCGATTAAGATATATTGCACTATATAAATTCAAAATTCACATTTAGTACAAATTTTCATGCTTTAATTTCAATATTATATTTATATTTTTATTGTTGGGCCCTAATTTACAATTTTATCAAATTAAGGAGGAGTGCATGAATTGAGAGGGAGCCCTCTCTTCGTTTTGAGCATAACTGTGTTTTATTTTTTTACCCTTTTGACCATTTCCAGAAAGGGAGAGAGATATTACAAGTTCATGTTATATTGGTATTCCATGATATACACAAACTGAAGAACAAGGGAAAAACAAAAACTTCAAAAATTCGAATTTTTCGTATTTTGTGAGAATAACCAATTTATGCACTTACTTGATATGCATGTTTTGCAAATTGTCAAAAGGGAGATATTGTTGGCTTTTGGAAGCCCTCAACTTATCTGTTTGACTAGATTTGCAAAACATACATAATTACATTTTACAGTTTTTCTCTGGAGTATCTGTGCAAGTTAATGACAAGTGAATGAATAGTAATTATACATCAAGGATGAATTAATACACTGTAATATAACATCATGGATATGGTCATGAAGGCACAAGACACTGGATAGCAAAAACATTAACTCAAGATTAAGGATAATGTATATGTAAATTGGTAAAATAAGCTTGAGATTGACCTAAGTGAGGCCAACCATTGTCACGGTCCAGTGACCGTGATAACGAAATAAATAAATCATGTACAAATCCCGTGACGCATAAAATAGGATTTAGCGTCACCGAACGCTAATCCTTCCAGAGAATTTCCGTGGTGGGAACCATTGTAACAGTCATCTACCGTTATCAACAGTGACCACCGTTACACTCCAAACTACTTAGATTGACCTACCGTTGTAACGATCCCCTATACCGTTACAACGATCAGCACCACTTCATTTTTATCAGCTCTCTATAAATATAAGCTATACCAAGGTTTGGAGTATCACTCTAGCTGCCTCCAACTTCAATATTTCGTATTTACAAATCTAAAGAAATCTGTTGTTGCTTGTGCACTCCAACTTTAATATACACAATTAATCTCAAGCTTATTCAAACAATCAACCAACTCCTAGAGTGATTCTGCGTGACTGAATCATTTACTACTTCGAGCCTTGTGCTCATCTTGCAAATCTTGAAGTCCTTGCGACTCGGGTTGTTCTGTCATGGCCTAAGGGTTCACGGTTCCACCTTGTACTCATTTTCTCATTGGATAAAGAAAAGCACGTTATCAAGAAAGTTGTGAGCCCTGGAGATGTAGGTGTTAGTGCCAAATTCCGTAAATAACTCTTGTATCAAGTGTCTCTAAACTCTACTATTTACTTTATTTATTTTATATTTAGTTTAGAAAAAATTATTCAGTTTCCGCCAATAATAATTTATAAACACACTAAATTATTATTATTTAGATTAAAAATATATATAAAAAGATCCCTTCACCCTAGATGCCTTTGAGACCAACACTTCGTTGTCTCAACTTCAACTTGACCCGAAAGATATCATCTATCCCTATTTGGACACCTTGATCAGCACATCTGGAGAACCAAATTTCACTATTTTTGGGTCTCACCCTTTGACCCGACACTAGGGGTGAGTAAATCGCTCATAACTCGTGAGCTGCTCATAACTCGCTCATTAAAAGCTCGCCTAAGCTCGCTCATTTATCCGCTCATTTAAACTCGCTCATTTATTTAATGAGCGAGCATGAGCATGACCCAACTCGCTCATAACTCGCTCATTAAGAATTTGCCACATCTAATCCCTGCCACATTTAATCCTATGTAATTATGTATAACATCAACCTTGCCTCATTAAAATTGATAGATAGTGAGTATAGTTTCATATTTAATCTTATGTAATATAGTGAGCACAATGTAACATTTAATCCCGTGTAATATACCAATTTTTTTTTTTTGTAAATCGGCAGAACCAAAACCTTCGCCTAAAGCCCAAAACAAGTAATAGTTATAACAACTTGCTCATTTAAATGAATTATGACAATTTGTTAGATTTTGTTATGCATGGGCACACTATATAATTTTGTTATGAGTCATAAGTCATAACTCGTGAGACGCTCATAACTCGCTCATTAAAAGCTCGCTCATTTACAACTCGCTCATTTATCCGCTCATTTAAACTCGCTCATTAACAACTCGCTCATTTACTTAATGAGCGAGCATGAACATACCCTAACTCGCTTATGCTCGCTCATTAATCACCCCTACCCGACACCAAGGTAAAACAGTGTAAAACCTGTATCGAGCTTTATGAGGTGCAGCTTCCCCAAAAAGTTACCAGCATAGAGGGATGGCATTAAGGGGGGGAGTTGTTCGAGCCAATTTGACTCATTTGAGCATGCATGTCCCAATCAAATAGTTCAAAGATCTAGGCAGAAGATCCATACTCAAAATGAATAAGTATGGTTAGAGTGCACACCCTTGCCTCAATTCACACTTGGGTTTGAAAGACCTGTCACCTTGCCTGTTCATGACAATGACAAATTCAACAAATCTAACACAACTCATTTGAAAATTTTCTGATCATGGTCTTGGCATTAAACAATATAGTGCGTGTTTTGGCCCATTTTAGATTAATTGTCGCTAAAGGTAAGTCTTAATTTATTCTACTTTCGGTTTTGGGGCCTAATAAATATGGGGCTTATATTAATCTAATAACGTACAACTGTTCTCTGGGGGCTTTTGCCAATTTAATTTCTCAGAAAGCTGATTTCGTATTATCATATATACAATTATAGCATAAAAAACAAAAGTCTTCTAATACATGAAGAGCTAATATTATGGAAGGTCCTTAACTTTTTGATTTGTGACAAATTAGTCCTCAGATTTTTAATTTTGACGATCATCTTTTCAATTATGCAATCAACGACACTGACCTCCAAAAGTTAACTTACTATTTAATTTTTAAATTTAAGTACAAAATAATCAAAATATTCTTTATAAATTTATCCTTTTTTTAAATAATTTTTGAATCATAATACTTTATAAATTTCAAAATTAATCTTCAATCAATAATAACTTCTTACTCCATAATGTTTGCTTTTTTCATGTACAAAATATAGTTTTATTGATATTAAATAAAATATATAATTTTATAATAATAAAATAAATAATGCAAAACCGAAAGTAAAAAAAATAAAATAACAAACGATTAATATATAAGGAATATTTAATCAAGTGTTGACTTTTAAAAAAATTACACTAATGACAAATTAAAAATATATAACTCATAAATATGTTAAACACTATATATAAACATCTAGAGTATTTTGATCAATTGGCACTTAAATTAAGCATTAAGTAGTCATTACCACTAATTGCCTAGTTGGAAAAAAGAGGTAATATTCAAAACTAAAATTCGAAAATAAACTAGTCACAAAAAAAAAGTTTAAGAGCCATTTGTATCATCCCCATATACTCCAGAATAGGCCATCCTATTGGAATCTGATGGCTTGGATGAAAGGTTCGACCTTAACTTTGTATGATGAATTGGTACCATCTTATTTTGATTGCCATCTTTAATAGCAAGGAGCAACGGAGCAATTGACACATTTCTACCCGAAATTTTTATTATTACCATTCGAAGAAAATAAAAGATAAATAAAAAAAACCGTCAAATATTTATTTTTAACAGGGTCGCAATTTGAAGTTACGAATAGAGATGAGGCGGACATCAACTTATAATTTTTGAATGAGAGTTTAAATGTCTCTATTTTTTGTGTCTCCATCGTGTCTCTATTTTTTAAAACTTTAATAACTCGAGATTTAAAACTTAAAAGTCAAAATAAAACCGTTAGATGTGATCTATGTTATTTTCTCTATGTGCTCATAAAAAATTATCACATTTCAATTTTGTTTTTATGTGAATCAATAAGTTTAAAAATCAACGCCTAGAAATCATCCAAATTAGTACATTTTTTACAAGCTCTTAATAACAAGCAAAATAAAATTAAAATATCATAATTTTTTATATGTACATAAATAAAATGATGTAAATCATATCTAATAATTTTATTTTTATTTTAAAATTTAAAATTTTAATTTATTAAAATTAGAAAAAATAAAAACATAAAAAAAACAAATGAAAACATTTCAACCCTCCTCTTTTTGAATTCCGCCCAGCAGTTGCCGCAAACTTTTTAAACTTTTTTGTGGGGCCCCATTTCTCATAGTGAATCAGACCACGTTCAAAGAATGTTTAAAAGAAAATTGTTTGTCTGCAATTTCGCGGCTGTCTGAAAAAAATGAAATTTCTCAGATTTTTGTGTTTGTTTTGTTTATCTTTTTTTGTTTCGAATGATAAAAATAAGAATTTCCAAATTTCTACACTGTTAATAAGTTCTGTGGAATTCCACTCCTTTCTAGCTAGTATGGTGGCACTGATCTGGAATTCCACTCCTTTCTAGTATCGGAAAAGTTACAAAACGAATCGGGTTACAAAGCTAGCTGCTCATTAATTTGCAGAACCCGAGAGGCTATTTGCTTAAAATCTTTTTTCTTCTCACAACTTCATTTTGTGCTTTGCTGAAAAGTAGACATACTAATATGCTGAATGCGTATCCTCTGCATTAACTCAAAAATAAATATTTTGAGTTAATAAATCTCAATCGTCTAATTTTAAACAGAACTAATCTCAATCGGACTCTTAAATATTTGAGTTAATGCAGATCAGATGGTCATGATTCATTACCTCAAAAGATTCCCTTTTGAATTAATGTAGAGGATACAAGTTCCTAATATGTCACGCGTGGCATAGAGGGCTTACGTACAACAGCTCAATATTTGAGTTTTCAAAATCCTAACGGTCGATTCGAACTATTTAACATGACCTCCATATGAATATGTACTAGCAAACCAAATTTTATATTTTTTTAGAAAAAAATATTATATTTTTAAATAGGTAGAAAATCATTTAATTTGAATGGATCGACCGTTAAGATTTTGAAAACTTAAATATTGAGTCGTTGCATGGAGACCCCCTATGCTACGCATAACACCGTAGCTAAGTCCTATCTTGATTATTACGCATGTGCTTCTAATATTGTTAGGTATGAGGATTTGCTATACTTCCCTGTTCTAAGAAGAATAATGTATGAAGATAAAAGACTTTTTTTGGTGCTAGGTTGTTGTACTGGTACCGTTAGACTGGTATAGGTGCCAATAGTTTGGTGGTTTATGTTTTTTGAGAGAAAAAAAATATGTATATTTTTGAAAGAAATGGTGGCTTATGTTTATGGTGTAAACACATGCTTCTTTCTCAATCAGATGCAAATTCTTTTTTTTTTTCCCGTCCACTTTTCTCAAGAAACAACGAAGAAGAAGAAAAAATAAATAAATTAAGAAAGAATGTTCAGGGATACTACATTGATATCTTTCTTTCTTTTTTTGAGGTATTGATGTCCCCTTTTTATCCCCACTATTGCTCCATTTATCACATACTATCTTTTCTGACATTGTGATAAGGTGATAAGTGGAATTAATTAACCCCGTAGGCATTTGAGTTCACACTTCACACTACGTACTATTGCATTCGAGAATGCTTTAAAGCAAGTACTGAAGTCAAAGTACCAGACTACCAGTACAGTAGTCTTTATTCTAGTGAACTGGTAAAATTGCTATCTTATCCTTGTTACTTTCTAGAGGCATAGGTCCTCATGGCAAAATTGCTCTTTAATCCTACACTGACATTTGAGAGGTAGCACCTTTTTGCTCTCGTGTAAAGTGCTGTGGATAAGGTGTACAACTATACACGAAGTAGAAAGGTTCCTCTTCAACCTAGCTAGCACCATGGTTTTTCGACCATTTGTTGCTTTGCTTTTCCATGAAAGACTTGCTTTTCTAATTACGTCACTTCCCATTAGAGAGACCATAAATTTGTCCGGGTTCTCTGTTCTATTATTTTATTCTCTGTTCGTCATTAAGGTATTGTTATTCTTTTTTTTCGCTGTATCAATCCATTGAAAAGTGAAAACCAAGCTAGCTTGTACGTAGCGGTTCCATTGTAATAATTAATGCAGTATGACTAATTAACGTGTAATTAAAAGAAAGTGGTGCATCTCAATTAGCTGAGGTATGCATGCATGCAATGTGATTGTTAAAATATAGAGGAAATACAAGGTGCTTCGATGATAGGCTCATTTATTTTCGATGTGCATGCCAGGTCAACGTGTGAGATATTCGGATCATGTTTGGTATATTTCAGTTTTCAGTTGACATATACAATGAAACTATACTTATATACAGTTGCTCTCATGGTCACATCTCTAGCTAAATTTCCACATACAATACAACATATCCATGCATGATGTTATTATATTCATGTACCATGTCTTTTTATAACAGTAATAACATATATGAATATTGAAATTCATATATCTGATATCTAGATATAAAGCATACCATATCTTGTTTGTTTTTCGATGGAACAACTCGGAACAAAGCCAACAATGCACTCACTCTCTTTGCATAAGGTTTCAACTTTCAAAGCATGTGGATAAGGCATATGTTTATACAGAACTTTTGTATCTTATCTCACTTTAGATTTTACCTGTGCAATTAATGGGAAGGTTTAGCACATGTCATGGCGCAACAAATCGAGAGCACTTTTGAGAGACAAAAGAGATGAATGACTGTTATCTTCTTCTTTTTTTGTAGATTTTTTCCTCGTAGTGCTTATCTAGGTTTCCTTAGAAGCCATGCATTAGTTAGGTAGCGTGTCATAGAGATTTATTTCCAAAAATCGTCGTAGATCACAGATGCTAAGAAAAAATAAAATTTTCTGGCTAGATCATAATTGATCATATACGTACCTTCCTTCCGATTATGACTTACCAGTACGTAGCAGTATCTACACTGAAATGCACATATGCATGTGCATGTGCATGCACTTGTTGTGTTGAGATTAATTGTTAAATTTATTGGTAAATAAAAAAAAATATCAGTTTTGTTTATATTTAGAATCCTAGATAAGTGTTGTTACTTCTTGTATATAAAAAAGATCCATTCAAAGCACGCAGCGAGAAGGTTCTCAACTAAAGTTAGTTACATGCTTTGTATTACTTTTGACTCGACATATACGACAATTCCTTTTCCCTTCCTATGAAACTCATAATCATGTAGTACAACATGACACACATAAGCACTAAACTAACGCTCAATATCGATGTCACGCCTCTCAGCTGTATCATTGCCTCTTCCAAAATCCAAACATTAATTTATTTATTATGGCTCATTTAAATTTTGACATGATAATATAAAAACAAAGAGGTTCTCCTGACTGCGTTTCAGTATGCAAAAGACGATGTTATTTTTAATAATATGCCAAATCTTTACGGACATAGTTTTTCGCTTCAACAAAACAATGTGGCATTTATTTCTCGTTGCATGATATAGTGGGCTTTTGTTAGTTTTAGAGAGAGGGAGAGGGACAGAGAGACAGAGAGACTGACAGGCCGAAAAGAATATTCCACAAGAGGTGGTTAGCAATTAGGCCCAAAGCTTTCCGCTCAGGAAAAGGAAAATATGAAGTATATCTTAAAAGCGGGGAAAAGGAGGAATAATTTAAAATTTTAGCGGCGATGAAAAGGAGAGGAAGCAAAAATTAATGTATTCCTGAAATATAGAACTAGCTGTTAAACAAACATAAAAAGTCGACGCCTTGGATGATAATGATGGTGTGGATTGGGATTAGGAGTGTTCACACGGTCGATTCGGTTGAAATTGAACTAAAATAAAATAAAAAAAAATTGTTTTTGGTTTTTAATCGGCTTTTAAAAGTAGAATTGAACCGAACCAATTAAGAACCGAACCGAATAAATCAAAATAAATTTTAGTTTGTTTGGTTCAAACCAAAATAAACCTATTGGTGCCATTATTAATGAAAATTGCACATGTTGATACACCAGTTTTTCAATTCCATACAAAATATGTTGATGTTCTAAAATATTTAAACTAAAATGAAAGAAAGGAAGCAATGATTGAACCAAACAAAATATAAATCATACTTGATCTAATATGATTCGATTGGTTCGGTTTAGTTAGTTTTGAAAAGTCTAAACCAAACCAATTCATTTAAATCAAAATAATTAAAAATTTCAACCCAAGTGATTCATTTAAACTAGAAAACCAAACTATTTAAACCAAAATAATTCAAAATTTCAACTGAACCGATTCATTTAAACCAGAAAACCAAACCATTTAAACCGAAATTTTTCGGTTTGATTGAATACCGAACAAACCAAACCGTTTGAACACCTTTAATTGGTAATAGTTAGATTACTAGTGTTTGTTACGTGATGTTTTACTTTGTTATTTCGTGTAGTTTTTGGGACATATATGATTGTTTAGTAAATAAACAGATTAGCTGAGTCTTAGTTACCTATTTTAGATACTCATACTTGATCTTTATAGTTTCTAATAAAAATCGGTGGATTATGATTCCACTACTTTTAAAATGTATATATACATATATACTTATATAGAGTAAGGCTACCATACATTGCAATGCATAAACATTTTTGTACATTTGATTATAAATCATTGAATTCAAATTTAAATAATCAATCGAAACCGTTCATCGTGTTCTCCTTATTAATATGTATTTGGAGATCAAATTTTATATTTTTTGGAAATTTTTTACTATTTTTTTAAATTTATTAAAAATCGCTATTTTTTATGGTTCAGCTTAAACTTGTTAATTTTTTTTTGAAAACCCATAGGCAGATTCATTGATAGAAAAAGTTACAAAATACCTGTTACATAAGATTAGACAACTAGTGTTTGTGAAAAACACACAACTAAACAAAACAAAAAACGCGTAGGGGTATGTGCATCTTGTGAACACAAATTGATTATCCTTACTTGATTAGAGTGATAGGAGCCTATCGATAGTATCCTCTGTACGCAGATTACAGCCAAGAAGACACTGAATCCAAACCAGACCAGAAACTGAATCGACTAGACCAAGACAGTCACCTATTAGTTGAGCAAGTACTAAATCAAACCAGACTGAAAACTAAACCAACCAGTCCAGAATAGTTACCTCGAAACAACAAAGAAGAAGAAGAAGAGGCGAAAAGCAACACATAACATCATCACAAAAATAGATTTATTTCCTAATCAAACATTTATTCTAATATATATATAAAGTAACTATATATACGACTTATTCCACCCACTCTTCCATTGCCAAAGAGGAGAAGAAGAGCTAAAGAGAAGAGAAGAAAAATCGAACCGCAGATATTAGAGAATAAAAACCCCAAAGGACGATGCGAAGAATGATGACAAGATCCACAAAGCGGAAAAACCAAAAAATAGTTGTCAAATCTGCTAGATGGAAGCACAGGCTCGAATAACAACGGAGGTATGAGCAATGGCCAAATTAACTAGACGGAAGCACCAAAAACAGTAACCAAATCCACCAGACAGAAGCACTGACTCAAATGAAAAAGATGGTATAGAGGATGCAGGAGGAGAGGGGAGATTGGTCGGGGGGGGGGGGGGTGTTGGGTTTCGGATACTATTTTTGGGGTTTCGCGGTAACCAAAACCCGTTTAGGCTTAAGGTGCAGAATGACCGTAGAAAAAAAATTTCTACGACCAACTCAAGCTCAAGATTAAACGGAGTATGTCAGGAAACTTTCCAAGGCGGTCCACCTTCAGTATTCCTTTGGTATCAAAACCCAATTTAATCATTTTACAGATCTACTCCATGATTGATTTCTAAAACTTTAATTTACTTACCAATTAAATAGATTAATATAACATATTTATACCTTGTTTCTAAATCACAGTTGGAATGCAGACTGAGCGTGTAGAGCTACATCACGGAAGGAATCGACTCGTCTCGGAGCATCAGACGTCTGATGCCTCTATCGGTTATCCACCAGGACTAACCAGAGAGCGGTTTATTTCTTCTGCCAGAAATACCGTAAACCACGGAATTCTGCAAAAATACTATTCATGGGGAAAAAACAAAAACCCGTAAACAAGAATTTTCGGTTACTCAGTTTCATTAAATGAGGAAAATTGACATACCGCGAAATTCGGTAAAACACTATTTATCGATCCCGTAAATATACTCCACAACAACCCGTAATATTATACGTCAACTACGTATCACTTTCTTTTCTCAACCGAAACACTATTTGGAAGAGAAACCGAGAAAGAGAGAAAATACCGATTCAATTCTGCACGAAACGATACAAGTGAATTAGTCATTTTTCTCTCTACATGCACCCCTCTATTTATCGGCTTTTGAGGAGGTTCACAAAAGACCGAAATACCCCTCAACTTATGCCTATTTACAAGATATGTCATTGAATGGATAAGGATGATGTGTCATGTGGATAAGATCGATGACGTGTCATCTGGATAGGATCGATGACATGTCATGCAGATAAGAACAAATCTGAAAAGATCCGAATGCCCTCGGCCCGAACACAAATAATGTTCGTATAATTATTCTAAACAATTATATATATTTTTTTCTTGCGGTTGTTGTTTTGGTAATTTATACAATGTGTCATGCACATCTATAAATTAACCGGTTAACTTTTATACAACGTGTCACACACGTTTATAAATTAACCAATATTTTTGCTTGTTATTTTTAAATAACATTTATAATTTAATTATAACACGTATAATTAATTATAACAATCTTACTATTGATCATAACCAATTTATAATCAATCACAATAAGATTCTCCGATTAACTTTGATATCTCCATATTATATCTAAATTATGGCCCTGATTTACACTGAAACCTGTGCTTTAAAGCCTATAAATGTGGGTCTTTTACTTATATTTCGATGAAATGTGGTACTGTTATGCTTTGTTTTTTATTTTGCAGGAAAAATGGCGAAAAAATGGATCTGACTACTTTTCATACGGCCCGTATGACATTTTGTACAGCCTGTACAAGATTTGCCCAACTGCACAGAAGGTTCCACAACAGAGGCACAAAGTCTCCAAGACAAAGCACAGGCATACGGCCCATACGAAGCTAAATTGGAAAATCCAGCTGGAATATGAAATCAGCTTAATTTAAGGAGGCCAAAAAGGAAGTCTTTGGAGGCGATCTGAGGGCATTAAAGAAGATATTCCTCACCAAAAAAAAAGGGATTCACCACTGGGACTTGGACAAGCTTTCTTGGAGCAAAATACAAGAGGAGGAAAAGAGGAAGAGAAGTGAAAAACACGAGTTTGCAACGGATCTTCGGATTTTCTACTGTTTTGTCGTGAACTCTTTTATTTTCTTTTATTTGTGTTATCTTATGAACATGAGTAGCTAATTTACTTTGTTTCTAGGGCTAAGATGTAGTTTCTAGTTTGGTTTTGTTTGCATGCTACTTGGATTTGTGTTGAATGCTTTGTTTTTACTTTGTTGAATAGTATTTTGATTGCTTTATTTGCGGTTGCTTGAATTGATTAGTCATCTCGTTAGATGAATGTGCACATCTAAGTGTTAGGAGCCAAGTCTATGACATTTAATCCAACCCAATAAAGTATATGAAGTAGGGTAAAACCAAGGAGTACCCGAAAGGTGAAACTTTCCTTGAGGCGAAAGTCCTTGGATACTTTTAGTAAACCAACAAGTAACTTAGATAAATTAGGCCAAAATGCGAAAGTTGAGGTTTAACGCATCTAAGAGGGAAGTATTTGAGTCCGGTAATCGAGTACTAAGCCAAAATGCGAAAGTTGAGGTTAGATATCTATATCTGGTCGATAGAAACTCTAAACATCAGTATCAGCGCAGAAACAGTTGCAGCAACATTAACTCGGGATCCCCTATGAGCCGTACGGGAATCCGTACGGGTCGTATGCCTCGAGACTAAACAGAAATGAAATCTAAACCCTGGAAACGCCTTTTTTATCAATTGAAAACAACTTTAATTCTTTTTATTGTCTTTCAAACTTGTCATAAATCAGTAGAGTTGTTAGAATTAAACCAAACCAATTTCTCTCACTTCTAGAATCTCAAGTAATTTTAGAATAAGTCCGGTTATTTTCTTCCATCCCTGTGGATCGATACCTGAGCATACTCATCGATAGGATAGTACACTTGCTATCTGATTTGACAGAGTGTAACAAATGTTTAAAAGGTATAGCTTGCTATACTGAAACTTTCTGGCATATATTCTGTGTGAACAAACTTCTATATGGTGTGACCCAATAGGATCTGTGTTATGTTGGTAAATAGAGTTAAAACTATTTTAACTTCTATAATCATGGGTGGCATCTGGCAACACATCATGACTATCCAATTACACAGATGATGCTGTACAGTGTAATATCACGATCCAGTAAACAATTTACTTGTGTCTATTCTTCTGTCTCATAGCTATCATATTAGTTTCAAGGTAGATGTGTGTCATCCTTGTAAACTTAATATTTTCTTGATCTTGAGCAGATTATCAAATATAATTACTCTTGTAATCATATCGCGCGCTGATAATCTTACTCTATCAAGGGGCCCAGTGATGCTATAGCCCGTATAAAATACGAGGGACAAATAGTATTCTTGGTAGACTATCACTTCCTCAGCTAAGCTATACATATGGGATTGCTATCGTTATGACTAGAGGTGCTATCGGGTCAGGTCGAGTCCGGGTACTATTATATTTGGACCCGAACCCTAAAAGTGTTTGGGTCCAAATTTTGATCCATATACTTATTTGTTTCAAATCGGGTCGGGTCCGGATCCGGATACCTATCTACCCGTAGATATTTCGGGTCCAATATTTCGGTTCCGGGTAGATAGATACCTGTAACTTGTTTGTGGATTATCGGGTCCGGTTCGGATACGGGACGGTTCCGGATCCAGAGAGAGTATGGATCACAACTCCAAAGTATTCGAGAAATTATTTACATTTAAATATAATTATAATTTCTTAAACATCTCATATAATAAATCATTACAATATAAATTAAAAACTACTACAAAATAAAAATTATACTATTGATCATATTCATAAATAATAAAATATATCATGCTACATAGCAAAATAAAAATAATAACTCTAAATTATTAGTTATTTATCTAAATTAAAAAATACTATCCTATTGATTCAACATTTGCAAGTACATTATCCCAATTACTATTTTGCCAATCGCTGTAACAAATGAGAGCTTCAATTGTTGATGCCTCCAAACTTGCTCGTTTGTCATCAATTACTCTGTTACCTGTGCTAAAAGCAGATTCTGAAGCTACTGTTTTGATAGGAACAGCTAGCAAGTCCCACGCAATACAAGAGATGATTGGGTACTTATGTTCATTGCTCTTCCAATACTTTAGAACATCAAAATTATTTTCATTTGAACGGACCTGTAATAAAATTAAAAAAATGAGTTTCATTGCTCAAAATAATATTTTTTTTTTCACAATGCAAAATAATATAAATTTTGGTATTTAAGCTAAATTCCTCTGAAATAAGGGCGTGCAACTTGCACTACATCAAATTTGGGTCAATCTCTAAAAGTACATTAATAAAATTAACTAATTTGCTTTCATAAAAAATTGTATGGAAATTATAATAGAATAAAGTAAAGTAAAGAACTTGGACAGAGTAAATTCTTTATTCGCAAGTACAACTAACCAATCTATTATCACATATTTTCATAACGTACCTGTACTGGTATTGACCAAACTGGTATTATATTAAATTCAGAACTTTAACTTTATATAATGCTTGCTTGATTTCTTAATATAAATCTAGAAAATGAAGGAAAAAAGAAGATAATGCAAAAGAATTATTTTCTGACCATATGAAAGAGACTAATAATTTGTGTGTATATATTTTCTAATGTTATACTTAATTACTTGCTCTTCCAAATATTCTTCTAGCTCCGATTTGAGCGGTAGATCTTCTGTGTTATGAATAGATTCATCTCGGTAGTACTCTTGCATGAAATCATCATCAGAATCTTCAGAATTTTGTCTCTGTGATAACTCTCTAACAGATGCAACATGAGATGCCTCAACTGGTTGTACGACTTCTTTCTCTGCTAACTTCTTGTACCATTCAAACAAGTGCTGTAGAGCACTGTGAACACGATTAACATGAGGTATGTATGCATCATGTTCGTTGCCATAAATTTTCTTATAGCAAAATTCGACGAAACGCATCTTGTGGCGAGGGTCGAGGACAGCTGCAATAGATAGCACTTGAGAGTAATCTTTCCAATATTGATCGAACTTTTGCCTCATACCCTCTTGCATTTCTCTTATTATGTGCTCATTTCTTTCTTTTCTCAAATGCATCTGGATCATGCAAACATTATGGAAGTACAAATTTGCCGTTGGGGTTTTTGATGCCGAAAAAATGTTAGTGACATCATCAAATATTTTCAGAAATTTGCAAAGTTCCATAGCAAGGTGCCAATCAATCTCTGTGGGTGGTTCTGCAAAATTTTCAACGGAATGAAAATCTTTAAAAACAGCTTTGAACACTAATGCTCTCTCTAGCATTAGAAAAGTGGAATTCCATCTGGTGACAACATCAAGTAAAAGTTTCTTCTTTACATCTAGCTTGAGTTGTTTCGCAAGATCACCAAATACCTTCAAACGCTGTGGGAAATATTTAACGAACTTGACAGCATCTCTAATTCGAGAAACACTCTTATCCAACCTTTTAATTCCTTCTCTAACAATCAAGTTGAGGATATGAGCAGAACATCGAACATGAAAAAATTCACCGTTTAAAGGAAGTGAGTCCTCAATCCGCTCATGTAACAGATCAACCACTCGTCCATTAGTTGAATGGTTATCCATTGTAATGGTAAAAAGCTTATTTTCTATGTCCCATTCTGATAAGCATTTAACTAGAACAGAAGTTAAGTAATTAACGGTATGCCTTTCATCAAGCTTTATAAAGTTTATTATCTTCTTTTGCAACCTCCAATTTTCATCCACGAAATGTGCTGTCAAGCTCATATAACCAATAGTCTGGTTGCTAGTCCAGGTGTCGGTGGTTCAGCATATTCGACCACTTGATTTGGAGAATGAATTCTTCACTAATTCTTTCTCCCTCTGAAATCGAGAAATCAAGCGATTGTGCAAAGCTTGTCTCTTAATTAACTTCAACTTTGGACGAATAACATTCATCATTCGAATAAAAGCATGGTGATTGGCATCATTAAGAGGCACCTTGCACATAGCAAAGAAATCAATAATTGCTTCTAAAGATTCTTCTTGGTTAAATGTATATATCTTCATTTCCTTTGAAACGTCACCCCTGCCATTCTGAATTATACAATCACCAATTTGTCTTTGTCCCCTTTCTCTAATTTTTTTTGATGCTACAAGTTCTCAAATGCTTCAATAGTGAACTAGTACCTGAACCAGAAGTGTAAACTAGTTTTTTGTTACAATAGTTGCAAGCAGCCTTGTTGACAGCAGGGTCAGGATCTTCGGTAAACTCCTTCCATACTAAAGATTTTTTTCTTTTTTTCTCATTAGAGTCTTCAACAATATTTTGTGGAATTTGGGTAGTATTTTCAGAATTTGATTGTTGGTTGTTTGGAGTACTCATGGTGTAACAAAAAATATTGAATTCAGTTTTTTGTTAATAGTCTTTGAATTCAGGAGGATGGAGGAGATATAATTTTTAGAAAGTAAAATATTAGAGATAATAATTTCCTTTTCTATAATTCAAAAAAATCTATGAATTAAATGTAATAGAAGAAAAAAAGGTATAAAATAAGCTAGTTATGGAAGAATGAATTTGAAATTCATGTGTCATGTGTCACATGTGTTGTTCGTACAAAATCTTTGACGTCTATTTGACTAATTTGCAAAAACATATAATTATTGAATTTTACGATTTCTTCTATTTTTGAGAACATATAGGTCCAAGAAGAGTAAGAACTACGATATAATAAGCTTGGACTGAAGAAATCACGAAGACTTTTATCAAGAATACAAATTGTAAAATCAAAAGCTTGGTAAAGTATGTTTGAGGTTGATTAAATTGGGATAAAACGTTGGTAACGTTTTATAATAATCAGTAGCAACAAACTGATCAAAAGAAGAATCAAGTTATAACGTTATACAAACGTTGTTACATTTTACAAACGTTGTAACGTTTTATAAAACGTTGGTAACATTTTACTAAGCTGTCAGAGATTTAAAACCCTAAAATCGCATTTGAATAAAACGTTGTAACGTTTAATAAAACGTTGGTAACGTTTTATGTCAAACAGCTCATTTTTGAGCTGCCACTATAAATAGACTGAAGGGATCACTTTCAAATGGTAACCCAGCCGTCCCTAAACTTTAAAAGAGGCGATTTTCTGAGAGCTTGGTTCCACCATTGTTGATTGAGCTTAAAACTTCAATATCTCTCAATCAATCTCAAACAACCTCAAATCCACTTCACTAATCTCTAATTAGATTAGGTTAGAGTGATCTATTGAGTGTTTCTCTTGTTCTTGAGTAGCTTGTGTGACTTCCCTTGCTTGTAAGGGCTCGCCGGCTCAAACCTCGAGTTGCTCGTGTGACTTCCCTTGGTTGTAAGGGCTCGCCGGCGCTCATCTCTCGTTGGCCGTGACTTCCCATTTTGTAAGGGCTCACGGTTCACAATTGTAATCCTTTCATATTGGGTAATAGAAAGGCGCACCTAGAAATAGGTTGCGACGCCCCGGAGACGTAGGCCATTATTTTGCCGAACTCCGTTATCATCCCGCGTGTCAATTTCTCTAAACTCATCTATTTACTTTCAATTGCAATTTATTTTCAGTTTTTGTTCAATTAGAGGTGCATTTAGTGCAACAACATGTATATAATATAAAACAGAAATTAAAGGGTGTAATTAAAGGGTTAGTTAAGGATGTAATTAAAGGGTAGTAAACAGTAGCATAAATTTGGTTAAGTTTTATCAAACTATAGCTCAGCTGAAATATATAATATATTATCTAACACAAAAACTTGATGCAGAGTTATTAATATATATTTCATCGGGTATTTATACGGGTATCGGGTCGGGTTCGGTTATGGGTCGGATAATTAAATGTTACCCATATCCTACCCATTATAGTATCGGTTCCGGGTCGGATATTAAATTATTAATTTTGTACCCATACCCATAATTTAACCGGTTATATTTTTTAAACCATACCCTACCCAAATTAAACAGATCCAGATCGGTTCCGGGTCGGATCTGGTTCGGTTCCGGATCAGATCCGGATAATCGGGTAAATGTAGCACCTCTAGTTATGACTGTTTTTTACGGACAGCGGTGGATAACAATCACACATACATATTTCTCAGTGGGAACGATAAATACCTCATACTGTAGAACGTGACACTGAATGAAAACATAAATGACATGAACACAATTCTATTTAATGTTTCATTCGGGGTCTGTCAAATATCATGTTTCTAGAACATGTATCTATGTGATTAAAATGACATCTCGTGTCAGGTGGTTTGTAAAACTTAACCATCTTTTAATCTACATACTAACTTTATAGCGACAATTAGTGTTCCTGCTAATTACCTTGTCAGTGACCTTTTAAGATTAAGTGTATATATCATCTATATTATGGAGTTTCACAATTTCAGTCGTGAACTCAAAATGATCCATAAATGCAATAATAGTCAAGGCAACAAAATGATATTAATCATTCAATTCATGAACAAAATTTTATGATAAATTATCGTATTATTGACTTCTAAATTATTACAAACTAACAAAGAGGAGGAAAGGGAAACTAATTGCCATAGTGCTTTTTTTTTGGTCTGGCTAATTGCCTTAAGCGGCACTGCCTTACGCTCAAGCTACGTCAAACTAGAGGAGAGGAGATTTTTTCTTCTTTTTTGAATTTGTTAATTCTAAATCGAGCTAGTGACGAGATATTTTGTTAACAACTCAGTCCAATAATAAGCGAGCTGTTAGCAAATAAGTCACAATCAAGTCACGAGCCACGAGCTTTTTTTGCCACCCCTCTGTGGAACTGACCGGGAAGAGCACTTGGGGAAATTAGAAAGAATAGAGAAGAATTTAGCTCGCACGTGAGAAATAAATGGGGCAAGTCATGACAAGGTAATTTTGAGAAGGGACAAACATCTGCCATTAGATTCGTTGAGCGGCTGAGATCTCCTGCGTAGCAGATGATAAGAGCGCGAAATTGACCTGACCTTTTTCAAGGTCGGCCTTAGAACTGAATTGAAGAGTCCTGCCTGTCAACATATCCTTTGCTAGCTGTCCGGGCATTAGACAATAATTTGTGGATTGTAGGACAGCTACAAATTAACACACCATGTGTAAAGCATGCCTTGTAGCAAGTTGACAAACGCATTGCATGATTATATTTTCTTTTTATAGTATTTATCCTAACGTGATAAATGTTTAAACATATATTCAAATTTAAGACTACTGTTTAACAAACTATATAAAAAAACGATCATTGCAATGTTTCTTTTTCTTTTTTTAATGGTTAACGGCTGTTGCCATTAACAGGTATATTGTGCAGTGTTTTTAGTTGAATACAAAGGTAAAACCAGCATCAATATATAGTGTATGAACCCACAAATTAACTTATTGGAAATTAGGCATATTCTAATGTTTTTAATGGGACAGGCCGGATTTAATTCTTCTGATTCTGATTTCTGATTTGATCTCAACGGCCGAAATGAACGTCAAATGCCCACGGGCTTCACATCAAAAACAGAAAAAGAAAATGAACGTCAAAGAATAGCCAAAACAGCAATATTCTCTTTTTCAATCCTCATTAGTGCCACTTTTAATTAACTGGTACAAAGGACCTTACCAACCTTTAATTTGATGGTCATAAAACTAGAAACCAAACTTTCTAGACTTAATTGTTCTTATAATTGTGAGAGTATCAGAATATGATCGGCTGTTCTTATCAGCTCCAGTAGACACCAGTCAACCCCACCGCTGGAATGGAAATACCAATTGAAAGCTTCTAATTAGGTCATGGAAAAATTATAAAAATCCCCCTCTTTAATCATTTTTTTTATCCATTTCTCTGTTATTATAATTATCTTTTTGTTAACAGAAAATATATAAATTTATCAAAGATAATCTAAATAAATTTGTTTAAATAAGCAATTTTGATTAATAGATAATTATTTATGATTATGAAGTTTCAATTAATACTGGTGTAGTGAATTAAGCATAATACCAATTAAATTCCAATGTATCGTTCAGTTTTGTTATTAAAATATGTGTGTAAGATTTCTAGATTAGTTGGTAACTTGGATTATTTGAATATATGAAGTCATTTTTTTCCCCTTGTACGAGGTTTCTTTGGAGGTTCCTATGACCACGGAATTTCTTTTTTAAATCATCACTAAATGATAAAATTTCGAAACTAACTTGATTATAACTTTTTTTATAAAAATCATCACCACTAAAAATTATCTCCGATATTGAATTTTGAAAAACGGATATGATGATCGGCTTTAAGTTTGAACTCAGTTTGTCTCTTCTCTTTATAACAATACCACGGAAAATCCATTGGAATAAAAACCAGAAACCAAATTCAGTTTTGAAACTGGAGACCAAGCACGATTTGGAAAAAATAAAACCAGAAATTAAACCCGGTTTTATATTAATGTGGTCCCTTCGGCTAATAGCAAAAAAAAAAAAAAGAATCTTAGGTTAATAAGAAAAATTGATTAAATATTAAATAAATAAATAAACCGAAGAAATATGGCAAAAGCAAAAAAAAGACCCGGAAATGATGACCGGTTTGGCAAAGAGAGAGAAAAGAATAAACAAATAAAACTGATCACCATCTACATCTACGGTTTGGCAAAAAGCAAAAAATAAAAATAGTAATAAACGAAATCGGAAATTATTTTTGGTTTGACAAATAACAAAACCGGCTATCTTCGACGGTTTGATTTTAAACTTAGCACATTAATTAAATGAGTCAACTGAAATTAATTAAATGAGTCAACTGAAAGGATGGCAAGGTGACTTTATTTGTGCTTTTTGTAACTAGTATGAAAGCACTGAACATTTATTTATTCATTGTTATTATATTAAATGATTTGGAAATAAATTGCAACTCATAATAATTTCATCTTTGAGTGTGACTCTTTCGAAGATCTTTAGATACTTGATGTCTCTATACCTTTGAAAAATAAATTGTTGGTTGAATTGTTAAGAGGAAGCATTTTATAGATAATTTGGTTGGAAAGAAATAGAGTAATATTTAATGATTCTCAACCTATGTCTATTAAGGCAATAGGTTTTAAGATTATTTCGTTAGCTATATTCTGGTGTAAATCTAAGTCGGTTAAATATTTCTTTAAATTAAATCCAATGCTTTCATCTGATGTTAAGGACCTCCCAGATTCAATACTGGAGGAGGGAGAGGTTGTGACACTGATGCTATCCATAGCAAGAGAGGAGGAGCAAATCCATGCTTCTGGAACTGGCAGCCTCCCATATCAAATGTCTGGGGAAGAGTTGACAGATGAGGATTTATTGGATGATTAGTATTCTCTTTGTTTTCCTGATTTTGTAGTTGTTGATATATTTGTTTCGTGGTTTTGTTATGTCTTGTAGTGGTTATTTCTTGTATGTTTTTAGTCTTTTGATGTTGATACAAACTATTGTAAAAGACTTTCGTATTTGATTTTGGTATCTATTTTAGGTACTATATTAAGTATGCTTGATTTCAATGAAATCGGTGGTAATACCATTATTTTTCAAAAAAAAAATTAAATGGGTTAACTAACTTGAATTAGAACTGACTTAAATTGTAAATAAATGAGTTAAAATGAGTATTAATGACTAATTTATGAGCGAGATACGAGTTTGAGTAAATTTTTACCTTTACTTGACTACACTGGAAAACAGTTTGATCAACGCAGATGTAATATTTTCTGAAATTAACACTCTTTTTAGATTTGAAATGATCAATCCAAATAATATCTGAAATAATTAGGTGTTTGAGGGAAAATGAAGTCCTAATCGCAAAAGATTTTTATATTCCATATAACTTTGGAAATTAATGCGACCTGTTAGACTTCCATGATTCGTCAAATTAATCAACCTTGGATTGCTCTGGTGGTTTGCACAAACACAAAAGCTATGAATGCTCAACGAAATGCAGCTCCGGTTTTTACCACCATATTTGACCTATTTCAAAACAAAAAAGAAGACACCATCCAAATTGGATTATGCTCAAATTGACCAATTAAATACTAGTGGGCTATTATAGTGACAAAATGGTCATCATACGCAAACTTAATGTCCAAATACATGCCCTTTAAAATTAAAAGTGTTTTGACCCACTAATTATTAAATAAATAAACGGCTCCTACCCTGAGCGAAACTTCTCCTGTCAATTACCAATTATCTTGGGACAAAAACGGCTGCGCATGATAAGAAGGGCCATTAAAGCTTATTCTTACCTTTCATAATTTTCAATAAATATGCTCCCTTTGCATCATTTGTTTAATGTCTTGATTCTCTGTTACATTGACTAAAAAGAGAAAATATTCATGCCGGATTTTGACTGCTCATTATTTTTTGGTACAAAAATTATAACGTAGAAATGGCAATTTTTTCCAGCTTACATTTATACTCTTTTCTTAACTATAGGTTTCCTAGTTTCTCTAACGGTAGACCGGTTCTTCAACGGTTACTTGATCACTATTCCAAAACGTCTTATTGTTCCTTATAAACCAAACTGCAACCGATACATGTCCCCCCGAATTTAAGGCGCTGTCAGTCGTGACGAGAACCGTCATATTCTCAACATTGCACAGAAAACGGAGACATCCATTTTCAAAAGAAACTACGTAATTGTATGAACGGACAACTTCTAACCGAGTATAAACTTGAGAGAGAGTTATGGAACTACTTAAAGCCTGTTAGTTGTAAGTTGTAACGGAGGTTCGACACGAACGTCCTTTCTTCATATATACATTTGTGGCTGATACCGAGTTCTAAACTATGTAGCGAGTTTGGATCTGAGGAGTGAGGACAAACTCAATTCTAACTGGTCTGTTTTTGTGCATTACGGAGTTCAAAATTATGTAGCAGTCTGGAATTGAGGAAGTAGGGGTAAGAAGTGCAAACGGGTTGGATACGGATCACACAGTGGTAAAAGTAAAACTATATCACGGAATTCAAAATTATGGAGCGACCGAGCGAGTATAAAATTGAGGAAGTAGATGCAAGGAATGCAAATGGATCAGATACGGATCACCCAATGCTAAAACTGTAGATGTATCTATTTTTATTTTTTCAATACAGATACGTATTGAATATTAAACATATACGAATACAAATCGGATAATGAACGGATATGAATAACTGTGAATAACATAATTTTTTTTATAATATATATTAAATTATATGGTATATCTATTACTCAGAAACATACGATTAACATAAAATTATATATGTATATGTATATGTATATGTATCCGTATGGATGTTCAGATATCATATCCATATATCAAGTATATGTATCTAATTTATGAATTTAAATACGGACATATAATATCCAACTCGTTTGCTACGAGGAAGTATTTTCTTCAAATATTTGATCATTTGTATCAGGAATATAACACATTATGTTATTATGATCTATTTTTTGGAACTAAAAAAATATTAATTGTTATTACTCTTTTCTGAAATTAATATCTATGTTCGCGAGCAAAAAAATCTCTCTTGACCCCGCCACTATCTTACCTTCCTTCCACCCACCTCTGCAGAGGTAAAAAAAAATTTATGTTTTTTTCCTAAAACCATTTAAATATTCCTAAAATAACTTTGTTCTCAATTTAAAATTTCTTTCTTATTTTGACTTAAGTGGCTAAATATTCCCTGATAGGCTGATACCCTTTTGACCTCATACCCTTGTTTTACGCCTTCCCTCACAAACAGTCAACTATTGTTTTCTAAAACAATTGGTCGAGATATGAGAAAGTAAATAAATAAAGAGAAAATGTAACGTCTTGTTACAGTTTCTTAAAAAAATTTATGTATAATTTTTTTTTCTTTTTAGTTTAGTTTTGACACGCTTTTAACTATCATGACTGTTATAATTTTAAGTACAATATGTATGTTTACAGAATAATATGTGTATATTTACAGAATAATATGTGTATGTTTACAGAATAATATGTGTATGTTCACAGGATACTATGTGTATGTTCACAGAAGGTGGTCCCCAACAGCTGTCACGCGTTTTCAACAGCTTTCACACGTTTTTAACAGCTTTAATATGTTTTTATATTGACAGAATTTGTTGAATTAGTTTATATGATTTAGTATTGATATTTGTAGAATTTAATATTGATGTTTACAAAATTAATTGAAAATATTCAAAAATATTTAAAAGACTGAAATTAGAGGAATATTAGCTACTTCCGTAAATAAATTTCAAGACTTCAATCATACTCCCGTGAAATGTCACCAAAACAAGTTTACAATTCACCTCTTTTTATATGCTGAAAAATTTGGCAAATTACCAAAAACCGAAGTTGGACACGGCAATCACAAAAATCCAAATTAATAAATGATCCTTTGTCTCAATAAATATAAATATATACTACATTGGAACTCAAAGGTAGGGGTTTGCTAACGGGTAACCCGTGATCCGTTCCGGGTTACCCGTTAGGGGTAATGAGTAGGACGGGTAAAGGGGTAGGTCGGGTACGGGTAAAACCCGTAACGGGTAGACAGGTAATTTTCTCAAAATCTCTATCCGGTCCGTTTATTATCCGTACCCGTTGCGGGTTGACGGGTACGGGTACCGCAGGTACGGATCCGGGTATCCGGGTACGAGTCCGGTCCGCCCGGTTTTTTTTTTTTTCTGTTTTTTTTCAAAAAATTCAAAAAATTCAAATTTTTTTGAAGTGAAACGGATACGGGTACGGGTATGCGGGTAGATAGGTACGGGTAGGCGGGTAGATGGATACGGGTAGGCGGGTACGGGTATGCGGGTAGATGGGTACGGGTAGGCGGGTACGGATAGGCGGGTAGACGGGTACGGGTATAACGAATTTTTTTTCAAATTAGGTTGCCCGATCCATTTATTACCCGTACCCATCTATCCGTTTACCCGTTTGTACCCGGACAACGGGTACGAGTAGCTCGGGTAACGGGTACGGGCCGGGCAAAACGGATTGAACCCGTTAGGGGCTTAGCAAACGTCTACTCAAAGGTAAACTTCAATTTACACGACCTTTTACATGTACAAAAATATTAATAAACTAATAGGGACAAAAAACACAGTAAAAAATTAAATAGATCCTCTGTTTTCCTCTGTTGTCAGTTGTCACAGAGCATGCCTGCACAAAACCCAAGCCTGTACGACTCTACCGACTGAGAAATAGAGAGCCGTTGCCGACATTAAATTTCTATTGGAAAAATATGTGACCAGTGGGTCCCGTAATAACTAGAAGACGAACAGAAAAAGCCATTGCTGAACACTTCCTCTTCTATAAATATGCGGTCATCCTCCCATTCCCATATTGTAAACTCTCCCATCAGCTACTCGAACTTCTTACGTCAAAAACTAAGGCGGTTTCTTTTTTGAGAAGTGTGATGGCCTCATCTCTTGATATTTTCACTCTACAAGGCGTGCTTCTATTGCTATTTGCACCAGGCAAGTAAAATTACATTTCTTGCAATTACAATTGCAAGTACAATCACCCATTTTTAGTATACTGTAAGAACACGAGTGATATTCTCTCTGAATATACGTGTGTGTGAAAATCTTGCACCGATGAAAGAAAATATAATGTACAAACCTTCCATGCCTCTGTTTCCATCCTTATTCCCCTGTTTCTATGTCCTCTGTTTCTAACTTCTAGTTCTGTTAACAGTTGTATTATCTGCTTCATTCACCATAACAAACAATTGTGGATACACGGTATGGCCTGGTGTTCTCTCCGGTGCTGGTACGGCTGCTCTTGGCACAACTGGCTTCTCTCTCTCACAAGGCCAGAGCAAAACCCTCGATGCACCTACCAATTGGTCGGGTCGCATGTGGGGACGCACGCTCTGTACTACCGATTCTACCGGTAAATTCACTTGCGGTACTGGCGATTGTGGGTCTGGTAAGATGGAATGCTTAGGCGGAGGTGCTGCACCACCAGCCACACTGGCTGAGTTCACCCTCGACGGTTCTGGTGGGATGGATTTCTATGATGTGAGCTTGGTGGATGGTTACAATGTACCAATGCTTGTCGTACCTCAAAGCGGATCGGGAGGGGGCAATTGTACCGCTACGGGTTGTTTGGTCGATCTTAATTCGGCATGCCCGATGGACCTTAAAGTAAATACATCAATTCTTTTTCATGTTCACTGAATTTAGTTCTTATTGTAATTGTGCAACTAAATTTTACATATGTTAACTCCACTTTCAGGTGGTTTTACAAACAGGAGGAGGCGGTAGCGAGAATGTTGCGTGCAAGAGCGCGTGCGAAGCATTTGGCTCCGCTCAGTACTGCTGCAGCGGCGAATATGGAAATCCTAACACGTGTAAGCCGTCGGGATACTCGCAATTCTTCAAGAACGCATGCCCGAGAGCATACAGCTATGCCTATGACGATGCCACTTCGACATTTACTTGTGCATCGGCAAATTACATCATCACATTTTGCCCCAGCACAAGCAGGTATGTTTATATTACTATATAGCAACTTTTCTTGTGTTTGTTTATTTTTCTCTGTGTTGTTGGTGGTTTGTAGTAGGAACGTAGGAGAGCTGTACATAGAAGAATTTGTGGCGTTCAGGTTTGTCAAGTGTAGAAAATTAGGAAAATTAGGAGCATGACATAATAGTTTTGACCGTGTTTGGTGTGGGTATATCTGTTGGATCTTGATACTTGATAGCGATTTGTATTGCAGCGTGTAAATCTAGTTATTTTGGTTTTCTCATTATAGCATATCAAGTCAAAATGATAGGGTCGGTAAATTAATTAATCGGTAGCTGAGGAATTAGATTTGCATTAGGGGGCAAAAAGTGAATTCCAAATCTCTTAAAAGTTGCTTGATTTTCTGCTGCTTTAGAAATCAAAAATTAGATTTTAATGGGCCTACAATTTTGCCTAACTCTACGCGTCGTGTCTAAGCCCGGGTTCGAACCGGGGACCTCTAGTGTGTGAGACTAGCGTGATAACCAACTACACTACCCAGACAACATGATAAAATTTTCTATAGTACTATTAATCCATGATCAATTAATGCCGGATACTTCAAGCACAATGCAGTGTAAACCGTCTGTTTTTTTAATGTATGATTTTTCTCATGGATAATTTATGTGTTGTGTTTGTACTCATTGACAGCCAGAAAGCAGCTTCAGGAGAAAACCCACAAGCAGCTGGAGTTCCATTGACAAACGACACCAATACGATGGTATATCTAGGTGGAGACCAGATCAGCTTCGCATCTCCCGTTTCCTTCCCTAAATCTCTTTCCTGGGTTCTTTCTCTTGCCGCTTTCTTCTTACTCCCCTTCTTCTGAGCCCTGATTCGCGTCTTCAGATTTACGCGCGAAACGGTCCCGAGACAGATGATAGCCGTTGAGGCGGTGACGCGTCTTCGTCTGAATTGGGGCCAGTCTGGTCTTGTCTTTGTCAGTCCTGTGTCCTTTTGTTAAAGAAACATCGGGGAGTGGGTTGGGGACCAAATACTCTGACAGATAAACGGACAGATATCAATGCCACCAGTATCTTCTTTTAATGTATTATATATTTTTTGCTTTCTTTAATTTTATATTGGGTCTCGGTATATCGCCATATCGGTGATTAAATTCATTTAATTTTATTGGGGTACGGTCCCGGGAATAGTTTAGCTGAGGGAGATATTTTGAGTAGAAAGCAAGCTGATTTTTTCATGTTACAGATTAATGAGATATTATCTTGGTTGCGTTCAACTTTTATGTGTATCCATCTTTCTATTATCTTTGATATGAGTAGTTAAAGAAATTAAATTATGATGATGGATGATGTATTAATTTGCTTCAGTTAATCAGTCTGCTTTAAAAGCACATACGAAAAATTACTTTCAAATTCTGTATCCGTTTATTGACCTGTGACTAATTGTATTTACTACTACATAAAGCGCCAAACAGTTGAACACAGTCAAGATAATACCACTGTCATTTTCATCAAAAGTGTACATCGTTGTTTATATAATTAATGTTTGAAATTAACGTTGAATGCCTGCCTCCAGACATTAGCAAGGAGAAGAAAAAATATATACCATTTGAAAGGGAGAGAAAGAAACAAGTATGATTATTTTTCATGAGTGAGGCGATTATACTATACCTAGTGAGGATTGGTCAATATCTTTGTTTAAAGTCTAATCAGTCGATCTAATCAGTTCAACATAATATCCATATAAAAATATACTAGGAGATTAAATTTTACATTTTTAGAATTATTTTTACTATTTTTTTAGATAGTTGAAAATTCACTTGATCTAAAAATTATAGAACATTAAAAATAGTGATTTTTTTTATCTATTTATAATGATAGTAAAATAATTTCTAAGAGATAAAAAAATTTAGTCTGCATGTATAATTTCATATAAATGTATAATTTCATATAAAAGTTATGTTAAATGATTCATTCGACCTATTTAAAATTTGAAAATAAAATTATTAATTTTAGTACTGACCAATCCGTACTACGGTACAATACTATAGTCATATGTCCCCCTTTTATTATACAATAAAAGCATATAAAAAATTAAATTAAATTGCAAAATAGAGTTAAATTGTAAATTTCAATATTACACAACAAATAATGTTACATACGAGACAAAATAAAATAACAATTAAGAAGAAAAAAAAATTATCAATGATGAGAACCAAATCAAAATATAGATAATATCCCATTTTATAGTGGAACAGTAAATATTTGAACATAAATGTAGGCATGCACATGTATACTATGGAATGCCAATTGGGTTTTCTGTGGGCCCAATACTTATGGCATTCTGACACATATATTAAATACTTGGGCTTTAGGTGAGTTCAATATGTTTCAAATTATTTAAAAAATTAAATGACATATCTAATAATGAAAATACAACACAACACTCACACTTATACGGGAAACATTTTTATTGAACGCTACCTGCAATATTTTTCTCGCATTGTGAATTTTTTTTTATTCCTTTGTTGACACTCAGCCCGTTTCATTCTTGCTGCCAGATTCCAACATTTCAATCCGCGCTCCCGACAAAGTAATCTGGTCAAGTAATATGTTACTTTTTCTTTTCTTTAATAATGATACTTGATTTATGTACCATCAACCATGATAGCGGTGGAGCTTGAAATAAATATTAAAGTAGGTCAAGACGGTCAAGTATTGTAATCATCTTGTAAAAATTAATGACTTTTAGAGTTTCATGTATATATTATACTACATTTGACTTCTCATTTACTGTATTGTTGTTAAAATGAGAGGAGAGGATTCATTTTTATTTTGGCCTACACGAAACTCCTCTCCTACACGAACCTTTGATGATTATTTTGATTTTTTCAATATATTAAACATTTTTATAAAAAAAAAAAACATTAGTATATATTTAATCAAGAACGAATATACATTGAGTTAATCAGACTCAATTAATTTTTATTTATTTTTAGTGCATGTTTTAGTTGTGTTAAGTCCATAGTTTAGAGCAAATTATTGTGTGTAATTTCTAGAGTCGGGAGAAAAACAGTTCAAAGACTAGGATTAGAACTCAATAGGCTCCCCTAAGATATAGATTAGATACTATCTTGAAATATAATTAGGAATTTATTTATTACTTGTAATGAATATTACATAAAAAAATTATATAATTAATTTTTAATATGTATTTTGATGACATAATTTGAAAATCTTACTCTGACGGTATTTTTAGCAACAAATTGATAAATCGTATAATTTAAGCCAAGTTAGATTTCATATTCATGAAAATTAGGAGTAGATATTAATATAGAGTAGGGTTAAAATGTACTATTGATTTTGTGTCTCAACCATACCTCATGTTTCTATCTCTGTTAACAAAGTTTAAAACATTCGATCCAAACCGCTCAACATAATATACATATTAAAATATGCTTAGAGACCAAATTTTATATTTTTTTGAAATTTTTTACTATTTTTTTAGATAGGTACAAAACCACCGCTTTGGATAGTCCAAATACAATGATTTTGTACTTATCTAGAAAAATAGTAAAAAAAATTTTCAAAAAATATAAAATTTGGTCTCTAAATATATTTTTTATTTTAATATGAAGATCATGTTAAACCGCTCGGATCAACCGTTTAAACTTTAAAAATATAAATAAAGAAGTAGAATATAATTGAAATACAAAATTAATAGTGCATTTTAATCCTACTCATCAATATATCCTTGTTATTGAGAAAGTTGCGGTTTAATTGATTTCATCAAAACTGACGATTTTGCTTCGGATGAACAAAGTTAAAAACATCTACGGGCTTCTAAAATCTAAACTGACATCATGAACTTGTTTTATATACGCCGATACGGAGTCACAGTCGCATTTGATTAAAGGGAAATGAGAACACATTTTTTGACTCGTAGCATGTCATCAGTCAAAAATGACAAGGTGCTGCGTGTATCCTTCATCTCGTTTGCTATCATCCTACGCAGCTCTACACCGAGCTTGATTGGGACCTGATTTTGTCTTCTATCTCCTTCGCCAGGATCCAACTCTGCTGCTCTTCAAATAAGACAGCAGGACTCTATTATTTTAAATTGAACTGTTTATCTGTGTTGAGATTCGTATATAAAAAAAATTAACGGTCCGATTTAGAATAATAGAGTCTTTCTCTTCTATTTAAAAAGCAGCAGAGTCGGATGCCCTTTGACAAAAAGAAACAAACTAAACAAGTAAACAAAAGCAACAAAAATCATTAAAGAGGAGGAAAAGAATCAAAAGATTGTGTATTTGTGTGCGCTCCGCTATCACACCTCCAGCAGTCCAGCTATCAATCACACTATTTTGCTTAAGTATCAATAGTTTTAGAGGCTGTCAGACTTTCGAAGTTACAGAAGTTAAACTGGGAAACAAAGTAGGTTCGATGGGCATCGGACAGTTTCAACGAGTTCACTCACCGTTGGATTGGTTTTAAAATTCGCATCAGACCTTTCGCGTATACTTTAATATTTGTGCGCACAAATCTTGAAATAAATTAGACGGTAGATCTATCTATCAGAACCAAACTAGATCCGATAGGCATCGGACCTACACCTTTCCCATTGAACTGACATTGTAGGTTAATTTTAAAAAATTTCGTATTAAATATATAGATAAATATTTTTACGGTACTTATAAAATTTTACTCTAAATTATATAAAATATCATATATTAACACATAATTTTTGAAAATGAACGACAGTCAATACACTCGTGTTTACTCGATGTAGATTCATCCTTGAGTACACAACCTCATTCATCATGGATTCATTGTCGCACATTTTCCAGATTTAATTTATTCTTACTTCTCAGAAGTTTATCAAGATGTTTGGTGAATTTAACTCTAAAATCTATTAGATTGGTTTTAAACAATAAATCCAAACTGTTGGCACTAATTTACTTCACGGGTGATGAATTTACATATAAAGTTTTTAGAATTTTAACTTAATTTTGTACAAAGTCAAATGATAAAAAAATGTTCAAAAAATGAATGTACTAAAATTAATTTATAAACTTTATAATTTTGACTGCTTAACTTTATACTAAAATAATTCAAAAACTTAAAATCTTTGTATGTAAATTCATCACTTGTGAAGTAGATGGATTTCAACGGCTTGAGTTTGTCATTTGAAATCGATATAATATATTTTGGAGTTAAACTCATCAAACACTTTAGTGAGCTTAAGAACACCCTAGTTTTACTCACAAGTCAGATACTTTTAACCATCTAATTTGTTTCGCCCTCATAATTTATTCTAATTATAAGATTTATGTGTGCTTGCTCCCACGTTATTTATATAAAGTATTGCATGTTTGATGTGCCAAAGACAAAATAAATTAAAGAAAATAAATACAACTATTTTATTTTTGGTGTTCAAATATTCTTGTTCTTTTTAATTTAGTTCTTTCAAAAAAATATTTGTTCCAGAAAAATGATTAATACAAAAAAAAGTATTATAATTTTATTTTTCTTTGAATATTTTTTTCTTACGAATTCTGAAAAACAACTCTAATTAGTAATTAGTAATTAAATGTAAATAGCTTTTGAAGCAAATAGTAACAGGACCGAAGGGGATATAATGGGCTTAGAATGGGCCTGGCCTACAAATATAATTGTGTGATTGTAACTTATCTGAAGGTCCAATCGTAGATTATTTATTTGTTAACTATTTTTTTAGTGCAATGCTTTGTAGCTACGATGGTTGCTTGGAAGTTGGAACATTGCT
Source organism: Carex pumila (assembly GCA_033356055.1). Lineage (NCBI taxonomy): Eukaryota > Viridiplantae > Streptophyta > Magnoliopsida > Poales > Cyperaceae > Carex > Carex pumila. The sequence continues at coordinate 26,298 of JARJHM010000762.1, read as the reverse complement.
AACTTTTATTTTAAATCAGATATACATGATATATGTAAATGCAGAATATTCTGGCTAACTGTTTTTTGTAATTATTATATTTTAGAAATAAAATAGACTTCAGCCTTTTTTAAGAAAATAAAAATAAATAAATGTAAGTGCAGTAGTGTATACAAAATACTATCCAGAATAAATTTGCATTGAATTGGTACACATCTTGAAATTGCAATAACATATTCATATTGAATAAACATATTCCAGTGAAGAATAAGATTTACATATCAATAAAATCTTTGATAAATTGTAATTTTACGCGGTGGTAACGCTATTGTTCTCTAGATGAAAGGTAAAGAAATTTGACCCTCTAACTCATACTAAGAAAAAAGAAAGTACTCGGAAATATTTACATCTCCACTGCATCAAGATTTTTCCAAAAAAATGTAATTTTACTCGAGATATTTTCATCTTCACTGCATCAATATTTCCGCTTAGATTGTGCTAACTATCATGAGTAGGTTAAAATATCTCGTTGTTTTCGTATTCCAGTCATGTTTCACATGCTTATTTTTATTTTGAAATCCAATCAGTCATCCAAATTACTCAATATGATCTTCACATTAAAATGTGCTTAGAGATTAATTTTTTTATTTCTAAAACTTTTTTTTTTTTTACTAGTTTTGAAGTTGGTACAAAATCATTATTTTTCATAAGATTTTGGACCATTCAAAAACAGTGATTTTGATCTATCTAAAAATAGTAAAAAAAGTTTCAAAAAATATATAATTTGATCTCCAACAACATTTTAGTATGTTGATCATATTAAGTAGTTTGAATTAATTGTTTAGACTTTGAAAACTGTGGATTCATCCTCATAATTAAATTAATAGCAATGCTCTAGACACTACTATTGTGTAATCTGCGCCTTTTATCTACTTAATTTTCCTGTTTTTTGTTCCCCTCGACGGAAGGCAACGGTAATAGGAATTATCCAATCTCTATCAAGAATAATTTCAGAAAAATCATTTTGCTTGAATTCGTTGTATGAAGGCAAATGATTGGTCATGTCCTATCCCTTTCAATTTCATTTTCCTTCTAACTGTGAGCCCCACGTTGAAGATACACCTGTAAAATACAACAAAAGATCTTTTATTTGCTTGTAGGTATAGCTAATTTTATACTACTTTTGGCAGCTACGTACAAGTTCTAGGCAAATAAAAAACCTTTTAGTTCTTTTACTTCATTTGCTAAAGATAAGAAAAAGAAAGATAACAAAGAAAACTTGTAATGAAAGAGATTCTTTCCTTCCTTGTATAAGGAAGGAATTCTAGGAAACCTATTGGTGCTTATTTACTGGTTTGTTGCTACAAAGTCAAAAACAAATTCTCACCTTTTCTCTAGATATGATATATAATAGTGATATCTACAGGTGCTACTTTTACCCGATAACACGAATTCAATCTGAAACTGAACTAGATCTGATTCGAATCTGATTAATTTGAATAGGGTATGATTTAAAAAATATAACCGGTTAAATTATGGGTACAGTTACGAAATTAATAATTTAATATCTGATCCGGAACCGATACTGTAATAGATAGGATATGGATTTTATTTAATTATCTGACCCATAACTGAATCAGACCCTATATCTGTATAAATACCTGATAAAACATATATGAATAACTATTAATATATAGAAATACAACTTTGCATATTAATTTTTGCATAAGTTGTGGTGAGCTCAGTACTTTTTTTAAATGTGAGAAAATAGAATGCAGTAACATATTTGCTATGTTTACACACACAGATGAATGCAAAATAGTAATTTGGATAATGTACTTGCAAATGTTGAATCAATAGGATAGTATTTTTTTTAATTTAGATAGATAACTAATAATTTAGAGTTATTATTTTTATTGTGTTATGTAACATGATATATTTTATTATTTGTGAAGAAGATCAATAGTATAATTTTTATTTTGCAATAGTTTTTAATTTATATTATAATGATTTATGATATGAGATGTTTAAGAAATTATAATTATATTTAAATATAAATAATTTTTCAAACGCTTTGGAGTTGTGACATATATCCACTCCAGATTCGGAACCGCTCCGTATCTGAACCGGACCCGATAATCTACAAATAAGTTATAGGTATCTATCTACCTAGAACCAAAAAACTAGATCCAAAATATCTATGAGTAGATAGGTATCCAAACCCAATCCAATTTGAAACAAATAAGTATATGGATCGAAATTCGGATCCGAACACTTTTAAAATATGAGTCCAAATATAATAGTACCCGGACTCGACGTAACCGATAGCACCTCTAGTCATATCTTGCTATCTTATCCCGTTATAGGAAGGATAAAGTATTTTCAAATGGCAGGTTTGGATGATTGCTAATTAACGCCTAATGACAAAGGTCTCTTCTATGTTTTTTCACAATATCATTTTTTCAAACTGATGGAACTTTGACAGTTTGACATAAATAAGAATTCGCTTTTAAAATTTCAAATTTGTATTGACATACAAATTTGTATATGGGTCATGTATATTTTTTTTATGATTTTTATTCGGATCATGAATTAGATTCTGATCCGAATCCTATCTATTAACAACCCTATCCGCCTTGTCCCACCTTATTACCATTAACTAGTTCTGAGACAAAAATTAACTTTGTCATTCACAATAATTATCTTATTTTTTAATTAATGATATGTATATATATTTTGATAATACTACGATAATATCCACATTACAAATCGGTTGTGGATTCATATATCTATTTGTAAAATTCAAATGATTAAATATGATCTTCACATGAAAATATATTTGAATATTAAATTTTACGTTTATCAAAATTACCTTACTATTTTGTTAGATAGAAAAATCATTATTTTCGGATGGTCTACAATTTTAAAATAAGATGTTTTTCTACATATTTAAGAAATTGTTAAAAAATTGAAATATATAAAATCTGATCTGCAAAAATATTTTTATATGAAAATAATATTGAATAATTAAGATCAACTACTTAAAACTTAAACCACAGAGATTTGAGTTCATAACACAGATTTCTCCGTAATGTGCATATTACCAGAACCTCTCACTCGGACGGGGGTGGGGTGGGGGACTGCCCGATTAGCTAATAGATTTAAATCCGATTCGATAATTCCTTGCCCCCGGTCCGTCCTCGGATCCGCCCCTGTCTAGACATATCATATTAAACAAAAGCAAATGTTTTTAATAGCAAACAAAGTTGCCTTCAGTATAAACCAGTGTTCTAAATAGCGCGCTATAGCGTTTTTGGACCCTAAACGCTAAGCTATACAATTAAAACACGCTATTTGAGCTACAAATGCTATAACAGTAATAGCGGTCCGCTATAGCACATAGCGTGTAGCGCAAATAGCGCCCGCTATGCAATATTTTTTTTTTCTTTTCAATTTATATGGGCTTTAAATAAAGGCTCAGATTAGATTTTAACCGTGATTTTTTTTATAATTGACGTACTAAGCTTTATATTAAATTATTAATTATTATTTTGATAAAAAAATTTATTAATTATTAAATGAGATCAAATAAGGAAGCTACAACGCGCTATGTAACATGAGCTGTTTTTTTTTTAATTTATATGGGCTTTAAATAAAGGCTCAAATTAAATATATTAAGATATTTCTTGAAGTAACAAAATGATACTTACTATATAGTAGTTTGAATATTTTGAATAGATTAAGATAATTAATTATGCCATGATGTCTAGGTTATTTTGAAATTTAAATAGAAAAAAGATAGATTATGTCATGATGCTGAATATATTTTGAATAGAAAAAGATCGATAATTTATGATATTAGTAATACTATGGATACTTTGAGTCGCAATTTGGACTTTATATTAGTTCAATATGAATACTATAATTTTTTAATCAATTTGATGTTATTTATTATTTTATGAGACTTAGATAATTAATGTTGACATTTAGTACAAATATATGATATAAATTTTATAAAAATAAAAAAATGTTATGTGACATAGCTTTTGTTATAGCGACGCTATAGCTTTTTTTTTCGGCTTTACGTTATGACGCGATAAACGCTATTTAGAACCTTGGTATAAACGCACATACGTATGAGTATGAAAATTGATTTGTGCTACGGACCTACGATTTTATAATAAACGCACATGTTTCCTTGGGCTACGAGGCCTACAAGGCTACAAGGCTGGATACTGACCGCTATTGTAATGTAATTGTTACGAGACTAGACTAACTCCTAACTAGATAACGGCCCACTTAATAGAAGAAGCAATAATTATTTGCATAAGAAAGATGATCATGTTTATTAGAAATAATAACATCTAACCAAATTAGGTGTGTGATTATTAATTATGTAATAACTACCGTAAACATCATTGATAATGGCATGTCATGATACACAACTTTTTAGTGAAAAATGACTTGTTATGATTGATGAAGATATTTCAGCAACCATCCAAGGAGTTGCATTATTCAATCTCATGCTACCTAAACTGAGAATATATAACTCGTGATCATGTATATAAGCATGATGTAAGGATTATTTGTTGTATTAGGTGTTAATTATTGATTGTTAAACTTTACCAAAGGCAATGATAGGTGCTTGGTGATAAAAATATGAACAACCATGATTGATAAATTGGCAGATTCCCAATAGAAGTTGTGGAAAAGTGACCTTATACATATGTATATTGACAATTTGACATTAATTAAAAAAAAAAAAACAAAGCGGTACAAATTATATATCTGATAATCATGCACGCAGGTCCATTTGGGTGCATGAATTATGATGTACCGCAAAATTTGAACCATGTATGATTTCAATTTGTACATGGTTATCTTTTCAAACGCAAAAGTTTGTACAAGAGAATCTATTTTCAATGCATAAATTGTAGTGTGAATTATGTACAAAATTTTAATATACCGGAAATAGTTAACCAACCATATGTAACTTTAGTCATTTGCAATGTATTGAAATTGATATGCGTAAAATCTACAATGCAGCTTAATTTGCATGTGAACACCCAAGCAAACGTCAGTCGTTACTCTGCAAACGATATTTTTTTATTCCTCTATAATTTTTGCTGAAAAATTATATATGAATTAAAATAAAACCGTACCAAATGTGACCATAAAAGGGAAGGCTATACCTCCCCGGCTCACGTTTTGTACAAGGAGTACAGGATCATTCTGCTATGGATCACCATAGAAGGAACGACTCTTTTTACCAAAAGAAGAAAAACAAATATTGTCCTTTTTTTAGGTGAAAATCTTACACTTTTAATGCCAATACTGTTAGTGTTGGTGTCCTAGATCCATATCATATTTATTATATATTTAGTTTATTAGTGAATGATTTTATCATTTTGTATCTTGAGTATTCATATTAGTGGATCATTTGAGTTGATGACTTAAATTGTAGAACTTCACAATGAATAAATTTGTTTAATCTTAAATGTCCCTTATCTTGGCAATCAGCAAAAGTACACTGGTTGACCATATAAGATAAGTGTGGTGATTAGATGATGGCCATGTTCTATAGGTTATACGATAAGGAGTTATCGATCTAATCACACATGTGCATACATGGAGATGTATGGCACCGGACAGACCCAAGAATGAAATATCATATGGATTGTGTTCTGTGTCATTGATATTTCATTGTGTCTAGAATTCATTGGTTGAGATATTTATTTTTCTTACATAAGGGATGTGTATTGTTAGTACTGTCCAACGCTCTCTTTAACTAGGAGTTAAAAAGACAGTTACTGCAGTGCATATAACTTATGCGGAAGAACGATACGTATCAAAAAATCATTGTCCCTTATATGTTAATATAAGTGATGATATCTCTGAGCCCCCTCATAAAGTTTTATATTATGTGCATGCAATATGATTATATGATAATCATATCATAATTAAACTTTAGGAAATTAAGAAAGAATAATTGGTAAGGATGACACATTCCTACCTTACGATTATTTGGATATCATGTGGCAAGGAATTGACACAACAATATTTTTAATGTTACAAGGATCGTGATTTTGCATTGTGTTTTTTCATCCACGTCATTTGGATAATCAATATACCATGGCTAGTTGTATCATTGATTTATGGAATTAAAATGTTTAATTCTATTGCCATAATGATGGGATCCCATAGGGTCACACCATATGAAAGATTAAAAGAAAATATATTAATAAAGCATATGTGATATGTATATAATATGTGCTATGTTAATTATAAAAAAGTTATAATTAATTTGTACAAATTATATGTTATTAATATATGAACAATTTTATGACATAGAGATGTTATAAAATAATCCTAGTAATATTTAAAGTATATGTGACATATTTTAAATAGCTTTTGACACATGAGAGATGCATATAAGTTAACATGAAATATTAATTTATATGTTGGCCTCTTTTAATGTATGGGATTGTGGACTTAATTAAATATTAATATGATTAATATGTTTAAGCCCAAAGCCCAAATATATGCTGGAGAGAATTGATTAGTAATGACATGATTTAAGGAATATTTAAATATGTCATTAAATCTAATCAATCTCATTAAAAAGCAAAGAAATTTCTGGACAGATTTTTTAGGTAACTTTGAACTGGAATTTGAAAGGGCAAATACTAATCATTCTGGACGCATGATCTATGTAATCTATAGCCCTTGGAGTCTAGAATCCAATGGTGAAGATTTCAAGTCGTTTGGAGTTACCTAGAAAAAGATATAAGAATTTTAGTACCGAAAGGTCAGAAATTCTATGAAAGATATCTTGGACGAAATTTGCTCTTTTCTCATCTCTTCCAATTTTTCTCATGTGTTGAGATCTAGAAATCCTCTAATAAGTTTTCAAAAATTAAGAAGAGGATTAAACTAGGATTAAGGTTCTACTTGTTAATCTCTTACTAGCTTTAGAGATACAAGTATTTCTTTAATATCTCGGTGGATACCTAAGGAGGCTCGTCATTTGAGGGGCTGAAGCACAACCACCGTTGAAAGAGGAAGATAATAAGAAGTTACTAAACAAGACAACTCTTCTTGATTTAATTTGGAGATCAAATCCAAGGTATTATGTTATTCTATTCTTGATTAGACTAATTAAGATTATTTCTTACACTTACAATAATTAGATCGTTTGTTTAGAATCGAATAAAATTTTTGTTTTATTTCTTGTTATCTAAGCATAAAAACTTTCAAATACATAGCACTATTTAAATTGCTGGATTGAGCAACTTTGAACTGGCTCATATGAGGCCCTCTTTGCGAAGCCCGTGAAGTCGATCTGTCATAGCTAGTCAGGAAACTTGACAGTGATGGTTTTACCCATTTATTACGAGATTAATATTTTAAATTTCATCAAAACGCAACCAATTAATGTAGTACCAAAGGTCACAATTCACAACTCACAATAAATGGAAAATTTTGAATTCAAGGACTTGGATGATAATTTATCATAAACATCAAAGACCGGAGTCAAAATGTGTAGGACAAACTTTTTGGGTAAGATATAATTTTATAATATTTTAAATATTAAGTATATTTTTATAATTTTTGCTGAAAAAAGTACATAAATGAAAGCGTAATTTAGGATATTTTTATAATGAAGCATAATTTTATATGCTCTAATCTCTGGAAGAAGGGCTAATCTTAATAATGGCCTGAACGGCCTTCAAATTTTTAATAATAAGTTGAATAAGTTCTTGATATTATCTGAGGTATAAAAACCAGTTTTGGTGATTTAATAACTTGATATACTTTCAGAACAAAAACAATTCATCTAATATGTATGCAATTTTCTCCAACTGCATTAGTATAGCTTATGTTCACAGAAAAATAAATGTATGTTTTAGAATTGTTCTAATAATTATATTTGTACGAGTATAGTACTTGAGGTATAACTGTCAATTTCTGAGATTTAATCATTTAAAAAGACATTAGATTTTTTTTTCTAAAAAATATATGTAATGTAAGAAATTTACTGTAGACGCTATACTATGCCTATTATCTCAAGTAAAAAAAAATGAGTATATGCTATTTTTTGTGTTAAAATTGATATATATTTTTAGCTCTAATATAATTTTTTATAAGTTCTAAATGTTATTTGGAGTATAATAGTCAGTCTTTGTGATTTAATCAATTTTAAATTTGTTGTTAATAATTGAAGATATCCAATGTAAATGCAATTGCTGAAGTGCATTGTGAGATATTTTATTTGCCAAAAAAAAATCATGTATTCTTACAAAATTGATTTGATAATTATTTGTGAAAATATTAGATAATAATTTAGGTATAATTGACATTTTTTTATGGTTTAATCACTCAAAACGCCTCCAAAAATAATAAAATATATATTCTGCATGATATTTGTAGTAAAAGGTCCACTAGACCCTTTTTTTTGCTGTAATAGTTTATATGTGTTTTCAAAATTATTATAATAAAAATGTATGAGCATAATTGTCAATTTTGGTGGTTTAACCACTTGAAATGTATCCAGAATCAATGGAAAGCATATGATGTGCATGCAATTTAGTCCAAAATTCAAATGCACTCTATTTTTATTTGTGCAAAAAGATGTATTCTTTTGATATTGTTCTATAAATTATTTGCACAAATATTAAATAATATATTATTTTTAAAAAAAGTTGGAGTTTAAGTAACCTAACTATTTAATATTCATAAAAAAATATCTTTTTTGGTTTTGAACCTGCCACATTTTATACAAAGAGTATGACAAAGGTTCTTAGTATTTATTTTTGAAGTAAGTGCAAGAATCTAGTCAAAGGTTTTTAGTATTAAATTATATTTGAGGTATAACCATCAATTTTGGTGACTTGATCACTTGAAATGATTCCAAAATGAGTCAAAAGCAACTATTATGCTTGCAATTTGGAATTCACATCCTCTCCAATACCTGATAAGAGAATCTTTTACAATTACTAGATCTGAACCGTATTTTTTAATTTGGCACGAATCTCAAAGCCCAAAAATGGAGCCCCTACAGTGACCCGAATCCCAAGCCGGTTGAGATTTAATCTCAAACCGTAAAGTAAGCGATCCTCTGTAATAATGGTGCAATACCTGAGAGGATACGGGTACTGCAATTTGCACCAAATTCTATTGACTGGGTCCAAAATTAAAATATATTTTTTTGTATAAAGCTATGAATGACTGATGTAATATATATATTATGAAAATCATTTATGTCGCATTTACTGTGTGAAGCTTTTTGGGAACAAGGCGCGGACAAATTTTGAAATTCATATTTTTGAATTCAGAAAAAAGAAAAAAGAAAAAAGAAAAAAGGATGAGAGACCTGCAGGAGGCAGGAGCATGATCTCTTTTCTGAGCTGCACAATCTCTCCTCGTCTCCTTCCCAGGAAAATGCACATTAACTGGAGAAAAGGAGAGCGAGAGCTAATTAACAAGGTTTATAATCCAATCCAATCCAATCCACTCAAAATTTGAAAAACAATTTTTACCTCATGCAACAGAACTATGGTATTTAAACTACAGCTCTATATTTTATTCTTTCTTCAGCATATGAGAAACTTTATAAATTACGATCCGTATTAGCAGCCAATAGCATTTGATTCATGCGCCATCTTAATTGGGCCTCTTCTTTTGATTCAATTAGAAAATTAAAAATTATGCATTCACTTAATTGGGCCTATTCTTTAGCCTTTTCTTTTTCTTTTTGGGTTCCGTTACTACTGTGTACTCCTTAGACTCAGGCCACTAGCTTTCCAAAACAAAGAGAAATTACTCTGTGAACTTCACAGTCTTCTTTCAAGGCTAGGAAATTAAATGCATTTACTTAGTTGGGCTTTCGTTAGTCTGATTATTTCAGAGCTTATTGAACTAATATCCAACATCACAATGGGTTTGAAAAAAAAATATGGAGATTGGTTGAAATTAATGCATTAGTTAATAGTATTGACTGGGAAAAGATTGAGGCCTTTATTGAAACAGAGAGAATATATATGCCAGTTTGAAATGATATGATCAAGTAGAATTTTCACAGATGCCTAAAAGACAATACAAATCGTATCTATCTGAGTTATATACGAGGCTAATATTTTAAGAAAAATGTACATCATGTCTGATGAACTGGTATGCTGGTGCTGCCAATCATGCCACTTTCTCCTTCATGCCTTCTGTTCAGTAAACATTCTCCTAACATTCTCTGATTTTTACCTGACACCAATTCAAAACATTCCTCCTGTTTTTTTTTTTTTTCTCTGCACGACATCTGAATCAAAATTTTAATTGTAAATAAATACCATCATGATAAAATACCAGCTTACAATATTCTCAATTTAAAAAAAAAAAAAATGTAAGGAATACAATGAGGCATGGCATAGAATCATAGATAGCACACTCTTTGAATGTGAACTGAAGCACTCACATGGAATTCTCATGCTGTTGGCCAAACATATGGTAAGCAATGATTAAAGGATACATACAATAGAATTAAAGAGAAAAACTGTCAATATGTCAATGCATGCCGTTTCTCTTCTCCTTTTTTCATCTCCTTTTCTCCATTAGATTCCTCCATGGGTGATTAAAGCTCATGATCAGCTTGCATCACATTTGTCCCACTCACTTTCCATGAAATCACTCTCTTCTCCATTTTCTCCTTAATGGAGATATCCATTTTTTTATACATTGCTCTGATATATGTTAAGTTCATCTCCATTTTATCACTGGAATGGAGACAATAAAATGCCCTTCGTTGATGCTTTGCAAGATGTCCCCAGTAGTGATGTAAGCTTATCAAGCACAAGTCAACAAAACGCTGGCTTTTAAAGCAGAAAAAATGGATAGCCTCTCTTCTTTTTTGACAATGCATAGTGAGGTCATTAATACAGGAGCTGTTTGCAATCGGATTACATTTTAAATTGGTTGATAAAAAAATGGGTTACAGCTGCATCCGATCTTCTTTAGTTATGCATTCATGACTCTATCGTGATAAATTATCCCAACAACTTGGCAATCTTCTTGGGAAAAGGAAAAAAATAAAAAAGAGATTTATTGTTGCATACTTGTAATTCTACTATATGAATATTCATGTAGACAGATTACTCAATAAATTTGATTCGATTTGAAAAAACCCTTTATATTCCAAAAAGAATATAAAGAATAATATTTTTGTTATCACATCTTGTCCGTATGGAAGACCCTTGTTGATAATATATGCTATATATCACATTACTTGTAAATATTAGATGTTAAATATATGTTCAGTTACAGCCATTAATTTATCATAATACTTGTATACAATAAGCAGTTATATATTAATTAACCTCTCAAATTCTCTATATTTGCACTTCAGAAGGACCGATCAGAGAAAAAAAAATTGTGTGTGGGTACAAACCCCCATAACTAAATATCTCACATAATATATAAATTATATAGCATTAGAATTCATAATTCAGCCCTCATATAGAATGCATTAAAATAAATTATGTCATATGTTACAATAACTTCGACTTTCAGCTCTTATCTGTTGAGGTTGAAGTTTGAACCGAAGATCGACCATTACTACCAGCACACATACCTCCATAATTTTACAACCATAGAAGATCCTGTATCTCATGGTACATAAAACAAAAGCTAGATTCTTGGTTTTAGAAAATATAATAAAAAAAAGAAAGAAAAGAAGGAGAGAGAATAAAAATGAAAATATAAGGGGGGCAAAGGGAATGAAAAGAGACTAATGGAGGAGGCAAAATGATGCAGTTGTATAGAGGGATGACGAAGGAATGAAATGATATTGCTTCATACGATATGAGGCAAAGGCCTCTTTATTTCTTTAAAGCCAAAGCTTGTGTGCTTTATATGGAGTTTGGGACCATCATTGAGCCAAGAGCTTCAACCTATAAAGAGAAAATGTTATTGGATCGGATTTGATTTCATATTCATACCCAACTTTAATATATATAGGATTCGATATTCACATTATTCGACATCAAATGACTCAAAGTTCTTACCACTTAATTCAACATTTTGACAGGATTTAATTTGTGTAAAATTCCAGCAGCTTAAGGTAGTCAAATTGGATCAATATTTTGTATGACACAAAAGTTTAGGCTCATTTCAAATTTATATCATAACAACTATTATTAGTGCCTTTCTCTTGTTAAATAAACTAAAATAATTAATCGGGTATGCAAAAATCTTTAATTGACATGACCGGATCCATTAGCACATGGGAATGGCTCGTGCTCTCATGCTATTGATTGCCATCTCAGAGAAAAAGAGGAGAGAGAGAGAAGAAAATAAAAGGGGCTTTGGGTTATTACTGGCCCGATGCTTAAAAAGTGAGAAATTGCAATTTCTATTCTGTGTTTTTTCTACATGAATTAAAGTTGAACCCCTTTCTACTTCCAGCAATCCAACTACGTTTAAAGTTATGTTTCATGTACTAATAAGTCATGATACATCTTTTCTTAATCTTTTAACACAGCTTTAATTTTGATGCATCTTTTCTTAAATTTTTCTTTTTAATGGACCACGGTATAATTCCCTGACAATTTTTTTTCTGTTCCAGTTCTGATCAATGATTTGGGACATCAACTCAGATAAACTGCAGGATCAACCATATGATTTGAATTAAATTAAAGTTAGATGAGATGGGTGATTGCTCTTGATGAAAAAATATAAGTAGAGTTAAAAGTAGAACAGGAATATTACCATCTCTAAAATTGTACTAATGTGAAATAGACAAGGTGGAAATTAAATGTACCTTTTTTTAATTCACTGACAAATAACACCCAAATTTACACAGATTAAGAATATTCCATATAATACTCAGTAGCAATTAATAATGCCAAGCTCCATACCTAACTCTGTTCCAAAATTTAAATATATATGTAATAGATTTATTGTACAAAGTTGCAACCCAAGCAGATGAAAAGTTTGTCTTTACCCCTAAACGAAGAGGGAACAAAACAGAGCTTTCATCATAGCTAGTGGTGTTTGTTTAATATCTATGGACCATGTGATTGAGACCTTATTTTCATTTTAGAGGGAGCATAACCTGGGCCTGATACAAAATTTATTATTTAATGAGCTTAAAGTGACAATATTGTTGATAAAGTTGTCTCATTAAGCATGCACGCATGAGCTAATATAGCTCTAGCATAAGACATGGCATGTTATACTTGTTAAGTAGGGGTCCATAAATTAAAAGTAATATATAAGACTGGTCAAAACATATTATTACTCGGAAAAAAGATACATACTGATTCAACTCTGCTAAATTGTTTTACAATTGGCTCTCCAGATATATATTTGTAAAAATGTAACTATAATTAAGGGATGATGTATACTAATTTATGTTTCCAACACTCAGGCCATATATTCTGATCGGAACAGGGAATTAAGTCCAATAAAAGTTGTAATTCTTTAACATTGTTTGCAAATTTAGATATTGAAAACTTCTCAAATGCAGGGACTGTTAATCACAATAACTCATTTAAGATGAAGTCAACTAGTAATTAACGCATTAGAAAAATAAAGACTTAACATATCATTTTAAAATTCATTTATTTTTTTAATCAGTATACTAAATAATATGTAGAAACACCACACTTATCAAATATATTTTAGAGCTAAGAGACTCACAAACCTCTCTAATATGTCTTAATTAAGTACATACTAACATACATACTTGTACCACTTTATTATTCTAAATATTATTTTTCCAATTTTTGAGATGATTCCAGAAACAGCAACAACAAAAACACATGAATGAACTTATTCATTGGTTTCCACAGAGCATGGCAAATATTCACTCTTAGACTAAGTATGGTATGCATGTTAGCTATAATAGCGAGACGTGAGACACTATGCATTGGAATAGCAAAATTTTAAATATAATTTTTTCAAAATATTAGAGATAAGGAAAATTTTAAGCTAAAAAAAAGGGAGACAACAGTGCGAGTGGAAAGAGGGAATGTTTCACAGTAGGTTGCCTTCTCACCAGGGCACATGCCCCGAACACTCGAATCCCATTGGACCCCACCTCGTTCTATTGGACCCACAAAAACTCTTATTATTTATTCAAATTGTCGTATATATCCCTATAACTATTTATTATCGTATGTATGTTCAATTGTTCATACTTAATTTTATTCCATTATCTTCTTTAGTTCAATTATAAAGAACTATTTTTTTTTAAGAAGCATATTGAAGGAATATATATATCAGGGTTCTAAATAGCTAGCTATAGCAGCACTATAGCTTTTTTAGACCATAAATGCTAAGCTATGAGATAAAATTACGCTAACTCAGCTACAACCGTTATAGCTGTAATAACTGACTGCTATTACCGCTATATGAGACCCGCTATAGCTACTACTATGCTACATGGTTTTTTTTGCAATTTATATGAAATTCTATACTTCTATTCTTATTTCTAATACTACATGGTCTTCTACGATAAGTATACTAAACCAAACTATATGCTTCTATTTTTATTTGTAATTTATTTATCATTCTATACCGAGAAATATTCAAATACTAATTCTTCATTTTGATTACTCTTTTTATAGTATTCATTTGTAAAATTATTATCGTTCGTTTCAATTGAAAGCTAATTTTGATTATTATTATAATTATAAAATGTTTAAATATGTATATTGACTTCATTTACTTTATAAAATTAATTGCTTTTTGTCTATTATAATATGTAGTACCATGAAATATAAACTATTAAATAATGTTACTTTTTAGATTTTTTTTCCTTCTTATTTGCATAATTGATAAAAAGTATAGACTTAGATTAGTTGTCATTTAGTTGTTATATCAATTATCTAATATTGATTATGTTGATAATTAGTATAAATATAGAATATAAAGTTTGAAAAGAGAAAATTGCTATGTGTGATAGCTTCCTCTATAGCTACGCTATTCGCAATAGCGCTTTTTTTTTTTTTTATCTCCCCGCTATGCCGCTATAATCGCTATTTAGAACCTTGATATATATATATATATATATATATATATATATATATATATATTATAAAAATGGAAATTGTAATCTTATTCATATTTATTTTTATTGTTACTCCATTATATTCTTTAGTTCAATTTAAATTTTAGTTACATTGACTTCTAATTTTTTTTTTCACATTCATCGTGTTGGGTAAAACTTATTGATTATATTTGCACAATTTCATTTTATTGTACTCTATAGTTATGTTAAAATGTGCTACATGTTGCACTTTTCATGAGGTACATTGAAGGACACCGCATATTGAAAAAGAAGTTATATTCGACTCTAATTTTATGTGTGGTAAACTTCAAATAAATCAGATTTTTTTAATAATTCATTATGTTTCAGAGAAAATATTTTAATAGAGATAAGTAGTTTGAAAAAATATTACCTCTGATTAAACATGTGTTAAGCTACTATTTAGCATTTTTATGGTTTTTGATGTATATAATTCTTTCTTGATAAATTGGATAATATAATTATTATTCAGATTCATTCTTTTCTTAGTTTTTATTATATTGTTCTTGTTCCTTTCCTTTAGATCATTAAATTTGATTTATAAGTTCTCCCCTCTTATCTTTTATAAGAAGTGCACAATTCTTAAACTTGCTTGGATGCATTTGCAAAAAATTCCCTTACCTTTTGAATAGTGCTTCCTCTCTTGTGCAGCTATTGGTGCAGTACAGCCTCTGTCATGCCACCTTTGATTCATTACCAAATGGTTGAACTCCGCTCCTTGAACACAACACACAACCTAGCTACTTCACAAGACCAAAACACATAGCAAATCAGTAAATGTATCTTAGAAAGAAAAAAAAGAAAACTCTGGAATAGTGACTCGGATTATAAATGTTGACACTGTTTTCTACACCAACGCTAAAATAACTTTTATTGACTCGGATTATAAAAGTGTACATAAGAACCGTCGCTGAAGATCCTGGACCACGCGGCCATGCCAGTTGGGTTGGTTAATTATTATTTTTTACCGTAGATATATGCATGCCTCGTTGTCTCCGCATGAGATGAATAAAGTACCTTTGCGGCCGGGCTATGTGCACACTGTGGGGTGCCTAGTCACTAATGGGTAACATGAATAAACTAAAACTAAAAATAATCCCATCCAATCTATTACATCCTTCAATGGAAAAGGTAACACCCTCTCGAGTATAATTATGCGGCTTCTATCACCTTATGTCTTTCTACTCTATATTTCCTATGACAACTTTGTGCAGACTCATCACGTGTTTGTGTATTTGATAATGCTTTTGGTAAGATTTAAAAGTTCATAGTTTAGATATAATTCAGAAATAGTTTATCGTTTTGTCATACATATAATATAGAGTGAGATTATGGTATGCCTAGCGCATATTAGATCAGTGACTTAAGATCAAACAGTTATAACCATTAAACATGATCTCCATATGATAATGTAATTGTATTTCAAATTTTACAAAAGTAGTGATTTTTTATCTATATAGAAAAATAGTAAAAGAAGTTTCCAATAATGTAAAATTTAGTATGCAAGTAGAGATCATGTTGAATGGTTTCAGATCAATTGTTTGAAATTCAAAAACTAAAATGTTGATCACAGTACGAACCAATATGTGTTATGCAGTCCCATAGCGTCAATCTATAATGTATCAAAATATTGATATATTACATAATTAATAAGAATTCCCTAAAATTTATGAATAATATGGAATAAATATTATATTGTTATTACAATTTGTCAAATTTGAAAGATAACTCAGCAATAACACGAATATTAATGAGGAATAATTTTCCTATTATAATGCGAATGCCATAATTAATGCAAGACTGCCAATGTCTTGCAACACCATGTAAGCCATTGAAATTAGTTACAGAGGATCAGAGCTCAAAATTGTGCATCTAATCCCATCCCATCTTTTCCTGCTTCTTTTAATTCAAAAAAGAAACTTTTTGCCCTCTGCTATTTCTTAAATTTATTTTTTCGCACTTAAACCGGTATAAGTGCGCCAGTTATCATTCCTTGAATCTTCCTATCATTGGGAAGTACAGTAGATGTTATAAACAAAACAAACTTGGCTGGAACTAAGAGAAAAATCGTAGTTATCCCAAATTGTCTACAGTTTTATTTAAGATCTTCAATTATTTTGGATAATCAAATTTGATCATTCTTTTTGATTTGACAGGTGATGTGATGAATACGCTTTACAACATGTTTTCTGAAATTGGTTTTCCCGAATTTTTTATAAATGTCCAAAAAATAATTAAATTTTAAAAACTAACCAAAGTTGCGTAGGATTTTGAAATCTATTCAAATCGCAAATTTTTTTACGGCAATTCAGTCTAAAACCATAGTTTTTTTTTTTGCAGTTTTACAATTTCAAAATCACAGTTTTTTTTAAACCGCAATTTTTTTTACAATTTTACAATTCCAAAACAGCAATTTTTTTAAACAAAAAACCGCAAAAAAAATTTTGCGGTTTCATTTTTTTTTTTCATTTTTCAGATTTTTTTTATTTAAATAGAAATATTTATAATTTATTTATTATTTGCATTGAAATATTTAGAAATATTTAATATATTTATTTGAAAATAGATGAAATATTATATAATTTGATTCATTAGAAATATTGCTACAAATAACCTGGATCAACATTATTCATGCCGGATTTTTTGTGACTGTAAGAAAAATTAATATATTTTTTATGAGTTATTGGAAACAAAATAAAAATGCTTGGATTCTGAGTTATTGATCCTGGTTTAAAAGTCACTTCTAGATAATACATAAATATTGTGATCTAACTAGTACATTTAATTTATAAAAATTTATATCTATTTCGAGAATTCTTTTTAATAACAATCATTAAATAACTTAAAATTTTTGTTTTTTTTTCAAAAATAGATGCAACTTTTTAGAAATTACAATATTTTTTGCATTTATTTAGAAGTGACTTTTGAACTGCCTTGATTTTTATTTTTACCCATTTAAATAAATATTTATTAAAAATAACCAGGTTTTACAAAAAGTTATAAAAATGCCCAAACCATATAGAATATTTACGGTTTTTTTTTTACTATTTATTAAGCAATTTTGAAAGTCACTGATCTGATGGTCCAGAAAATTTTATTGTTTTTATTGTTCACAACAAAATAACAATTAAAAAAAATGCTCAATAAATAGTAAATTTTTTTCAAAAAATATAAAATTTGGTGTCCAAGCACATTTCAATATGAATTAAACATCTAACGGTTCGGATCGGTTGTTTGGACTTTCAAAATAAAAATATGACGTGAAATAGAAACGTGTTTTACTTTACAACTCACCGTAACTCATCTCTCTCTCTCTCTCTATATATATATATATAGGTTTTGACTAATATGCTATGGGTAGCTAAGAGGCCTCCGTGCTACGGCTCGGATTTCGAGTTTTCAAAATCTAACGGTCGATCCGAACCGTTCATCTTGTTCTCCATATTAATATGTGCTTGGAGGCCAAATTTTACATTTTTATGAATTTTTTTACTATTTATTAAGTCACTTTGAAAACCGCTGATCCAACGGTAGTTTCTGGTTTTACTGTTGGGTTAAGCCACCGTTGGATCAGGGGTTTTCAAAGTGGCTTAATAAATAGTAAAAAATTCAGAAAAATGTAAAATTTGGTCTCCAAGCACATATTAATATGGAGAACAAGATGAACGGTTCGGATCGACCGTTAGGGTTTTGAAAACTCGAAATCCGAGCCGTAGCATGGAGGCCTCTTAGCTATCCATAGCACCGTAGCCACGTCCATACTGGACTAATAATTTTATTCAGAACTTTATATACGATGAAAAGTTTTCATAATTTATTTATATAAATTTCAACACAAGTCGACAATTAATGTAACTTATTATAAATTTTTCCCTTGCACAACTATATTAAATAACATAATCTGCAATTATCAGAATTTCATCGTTTAATATGCTCAAGTTAAGGCGTATGTCTAATCTTAGTGATCCTACAGACCAATCAAATTCGGATAATTATAAAATTAGTTTGGACTGGTTGGTTAGACATAGATTAAAATTTGATTAATCTAACAAATAAATGAGGAGGTTCAAATGCCTTCATCTTTTGTGCCTCCTATCAAATCTCGATCTTTTATTTTTTGTAATAACTTTTTTTTTATTTCAAAAACTTATAAGTCAATAGTACCATTGGATATGTTGATATATATTATTTTCAATACATGTCCATAAATATCACTTTTTAATTTTGTTTTCGTATGAATAAGTATGTTGAAAAATCAACATCTAGAAATTCTCAATATTAGTATGATCTTTTGTGCATATAAACAAAATAATATGGATTATATCTGACACTTTTATTATGATATTTATGTTTCAAATTATAAGTCATTAAAATTTTAAAATGACAACATGAAAACATAAAAATGAAGGCATTTGAACCCTCCAATAAAATTTCAATATGAATTTTGTAAAAAAAATCAAATAAAATCCAACCAATAGTGAGACATTTTTCTTCTTAAGAAATAATATTTATATATAAATTATGTCGATTTTGTAAAATCTGACTATTCAAGTTGAATGATTTTTATCCTAATTAATTAGTTTTGAATTGAAATTTTTATAATTCTTTTTTAGGAGAATTAAAAAAAAACGAGGAGAAGAAAAAATTATAATTCTTAATAAATTATATTAATGAACATAATAAAACTTCACCACCTCACCTTTTAACACTCCTAATTTTAGTATTTGCAAAAATCGGTAGTCAACAAAATTAACCTAAAAAAACTACATCAAAAATAATAAAATGACCACTGCTTTTATATATTTAATTCTTCATATATATTCTTCCTCATATCAAGGCTTAAGCCGTTTCGGATAAGATAAAAAATTAATAATAAGTAACACTTTCATTAATTGCTAAAAGTAATTTAGGAACATTTGATGCATAAATTTTGAACCTATAAAAGAGGCAACTTTCATCAATTTCAAAAAACAAAAATGATAAACTAGAGTTCTATACTAAACCCGAAGTGCATGGAATAACATATAACAGGGACTTTAATTAAGTTACCAAGCCAACAATAGAATAGTGAGATCTAGTAATTAAAAAAGGATTAACTATGTAACGAGAATAAGACAGGAATATCCAAGCGCTGATAATAACGGTAATCTAGGCCAAGTGAGAGTAATTAAAAAAAGATTAACTATGTAATGCGAACATAAAAAAAAGAAAAAAAATATTGCGCAACTTACGAAAACTAGCGGTCCATGTAAGGAACTAAAATTTGACTAAGGAATTAGCTCGGCAACTGTGCTGCTTATACTGCTAACCCACTCGTGTTACCCTGTAAATCACGCCACATATATATTTATTTTCATGTTTTATTTTATCTGCTTTCATCTTAATGTTTTGTTATTGTTTCTTTTGTGCGAATGTACAAATTAATTAAACCACGGCTCTCATATATTCCAACTTAAATTCTGATATATTTTTTGATGAATGAGACTACGGTGCTGTGGTCCCTTTGGATATATAGCGCGGATTAAATTGTATTACGAATCAGTATTTTCGTATTCAAAGTCACAATCTGAATTGTTCAACATAAATTTCATATAAGAATATACTTACAAACTAGATTTTTATTTTTCTAAGTAGATAGAAATTAAATCAGTACTTTTAAATGGTTGATCAAGTGGTTTTCTTTCTACCTAAAAAATAGTTAAAAAATCTTAAAAACTTAAAATTTTATCAATAAGAACACATTTATATGAAAATTATGTTGAACAAATATATATATATATATATATATAGAGGTAGACTAATATACAATCGATTGTTTCTGAGATCTCGTACAATCAAGTCATTTTTTGTTTTTTAAAGTCCAAATGATTGATCCAAACCGTTCATCTTGTTCTCCATATTAATTTGTGCTTGGAGACCAAATTTTACATTTTTCTGAATTTGTTTACTATTTATTAAGCCACTTTGAAAATCGCTGATCCAACGGTAGCTTAACAAAACAGTAAAACCAGAAGCTACTGTTAGATCAGCAATTTTCAAAGTGGCTTAATAAATAGTAAAAAAAATCAGAAAAATATAAAATTTGGTCTCCAAGCACATATTAGTACGGAGAACAAGATGAATGGTTTGGATCGATCATTTGGACTTTAAAAATAGAAAAATGACTTGATTGTACAGGACCTTAGAAACAATCGATTGTATATTACCCTACCTCTATATATATATATATATATATATATATATTTTCCATTATATTGACCACTTTTTTATATTAGCAACTCACCGAGGTTTTCAAGTTTTGATAATTTGCATTAAAAGCTGGTCTTTTGCGGAGATTGCAAGCTTTCAAGCCGCTATTAGTGTCTGATATGATGAGATCTATTATTACTATGAATCAAATGATGGAAAATTTTAAAATTAGTAATTGATCAATTTGAAAGAAAGGTGATTGATTGTATGCTTCTATTTACTCAGCTTTTTTAAACTAAATTCTTAATTAGTTTTCAAATTTAGGATTCATTTTTCGTCCTTCATGTAAGTAGGCGCACAAATATTTTATTTTATTTTATTTTTTTGAAAGAAAGAAGGAGATTTGATCTTTCAAATTTTATTGTCTACAGACAATCTTAATTCGGATTTTAGAATCCGCGTCTCTCATCCGGATCAATATATATATATGAGGAAGAATTTGATTACCACAATTTTGAGTTACCATAAAGTTATCACAATTGTTTTTTATATTTTTTAAAGTTCAAATCGTTGATCCGAACCATTCAACATGGTCTCCACAATAAAATGTGCTTACAGATCAAATTTTATATATTTTTTTAAATTTTTTTACTATTTATTAAGTATTTTACAAAAACTAGTCAAATTGAGACTATTGAATTTTGTACCATCTTAATAACACATATTTTTCCTGGCCCGACAATATTGATACACAACTAATTCATAATCCTACTCTAATTTTCTATAGACTCTTTTTTACAAATTTCAAATACAAGTGGCAAGAGTTGTTGCTCTGCATCGTAAGCACAAGCCATAAAAAGTTTACCTTTGTATTTTCCGGATAAGAGTCCGGCATCAACATTGATAATAGGTCAAAGATGAGGCAATGTTTTAATGCATGGCCTAAATGCCCATGCAACCCAATTGAAAATACTGATATTAAACTTTTTTGATAGTTCATGTTCTACTAGGTACTGTGTACCTAGATTAGAAGCTTTGATGGCACCCAAAAATGATGGCAACAGCTCTTAAGACTTCTTCCAGCTCCCAAACAAGTCAGCAATTGCAAGTTCCCTACCTCTCCACAACTTTTTATACGAGGACACTATTGTCCAAATTTAAGTTTAACAAGATGCTTGACCCCTTTAATGCTTAACTCCATATCATTTTTCAAAACCGGTTTAATAACATCAGCAATTACTCTGGCAGTCATTTGATAACTATCCAACCTTTTAGCACTTCCAAAACATGTGTGAACAAATGGGCAATATTGTCCAAATTTAAGTTTAATGAGATGCTTGACCCCTTTAATACTTAACTCTAGATCATCTTTCAAAGTCGATTTAATAACATCAGCAATTACTCTGGCAATCATTTGATGACTATCCAACATTTCAGCACTTCCAAAACATGTGTGAACAAATGGGTTGGTGGAAATTATCCATACACCTGTTGCTACTACTTTTGCATACAATTTCCATTGACATTTAGAATATTTACATCTAACTCTATACTTAGTTGTGCTGCTGTTTAGCACGACTAACTCTATGTTTTTAGGTAGGTGACAATTAGAAAGTTCTTGTTAGTTTGTAATAATCTAGAAGTCAATAATACGATAATTTATCCTAAAACTTTGTTCATGAATTGAATGTTTATTTATATATCATTTTGTTGCCTTGAGTATTATTGAATTTATGGATCATTTCGAGTTCATGGCTGAAATTGTGAAACTTCATAATATAGATGATATATAATCTTAAAAAGTCATTGACCAAGGTAATTAGCAAAAACACTAATTACCGCGATAATGTTAGTATGTGGATTAAAATATGGTTAAGTTTTACAAACCACCTGATATGAAATATCATTTTAATCACATAGATACATGTTTTAGGAACATGATATTTGACAGACCCCAAATCAAACATTAAATAGAATTGTGTTCGTGTCATTTATGTTTTCATTCAGTGTCAGGTTCTACAGTATGAGGTATTTATTATTGCCATTGATAAATATGTATGTGTAATTGTTATCTAACGCTGTTCGTAAAATACATTCATAAGGGTAGTTTTTCCATATGTATAGCTTAGCTAAGGAAGTGATAGTTTACCAAGAATACTATTTGTCCCTCGTATTTTATATGAGTTATAGCATCACTGGGCCCCTTGATAGAGAAAGATTATCTGCTAGCGGTATAATTACAAGAGTAATTATATTTGATAATCTGCTCAAGATCAAGAAAAAATTCAGTTAGCAAGGATGACACACATCTACCTTGAAACTAATCTGATAGCTATGAGATAGAAGAACAGACACAAGTAAATTGTTTACTAGATCGTGATATTGTACAGTATAGCATCATCTGTGTAATTAGATGGTCATGATGTATACTGCCAGATACCGCTCATGATTATAGAAATTAAAACAGTTTTAACTCTATTTACCAACATAACACAAATCCTATTGGGTCACACCATATAGGAGTTAATCGAAAAATCTTATTGTGATTGATTATAAATTGGTTATGATCAATAATAAGATGGTTATAATTAATTATATGTGTTATAATTAAATTATAAATGTTATGTAAAAATAACAAGCAAAAAACATTGGTTAATTTATAAATGTGCAGGACATGTTGTATAAATTATCGAAACAACAACCGTAAGAAATATAATTGTTCAGAATAATTATACGAATATTATTTGTGTTCGGGCCAAGGGCATTCAGGTCTTTTCAGATTCGTCCTTATCCGCATGACGTGTCATCGATCCTATCCATATGACACGTCATCAATCCTATCCACATGACACCTCACCCCCTAGGTGGCATGCCTTGTCATAGGGGTATTTTGGTCTTTTCACATCATTTTAGAGGCTATAAATAGAGGGGTGCATGGAGAGAATAAAATACTAATTCACTCGTATCGTTTCGTGTCGAAATGAATTGGTATTTTCTCTCCCAAATAGTGTTTCGGTTGAGAAAAGAAAGTTATACATAGTTGACATATAATCTTGTGGGTTGTTGTGAAATATATTTATGGAATTGATGAATAGTGTTTTACCAAATTTTGCGGTATTTCAGTTTTGCTCATTGATGAAACTGAGTAACTGAAAATTCGTGTTTACGGGTTTTAGTCTTTTTCTCTGTGAATAGTGTTTTTGCAGAATTCTGCGGTTTATAGTATTTCTGGCAAAAAAAATAAACTGCTCTTCAATTAGTCCTGGTGGATAACCGATAGAGGCATCAGACATCTGATGCTCCGAGGAGAATCATTTCTATGATGTAACTCTACTCACTCGGTCTGCATTCCAACTATGATTTGGAAACAAGGTATAAATATGTTATATTAATCTATTTAATTGGTAAGTAGATTAAAGTTTTAGAAATCAATAATGGAGTAAATTTGTAAAAGGATTAAATTGGATTTTGATGCCAAAGGAATACTGAAGGTGGACCGCCTTGGAAAGTTTCCTAACATGCCTCGTTTAATCATGAGCTTAAGTTGGTTGTAGAAATTTTTATTCTACGGTCATTCCGCAACTTAAGGCTAAACAGGTTTTTGGTTACCCCGAAACCCAACAGTAGTATCAGAGCACAAGGCTCTCTCGCTGATTGATTTTCTAAAAGTTATAAATTATGCAAATTAGGTGCATACACCGCATATCAGTTTAATTCTTACATTTGCAGCTTAAGTCCAAAACCGATTAGAAATGAGATTTTCTTGGATCGGTTCTACCGACAAAGAAAGTTAAATTAGATTTAAGCTTTCTTTATGCTTTCTTATGAAATGTAAACTTTTACATTTCTTGGATCGGTTTTCCGACCAAGAAAGATAAAATAGGATTTTATGCTTTCTTTATGTTTTCATTTTCAAAATTTTCAACTGCATTTGAGTATATCTAAGAATGTGATGAAGCAATAAAGTACTCAAGTAAAAACTGCTAATCTCCACTTGTAAATGACAATATTAATAACAAGAAAAGTCTTGACTTTTCGTCTAACCCTTGTTTACGTGTCCTGATAGCTGACCCAAAGGGGACTTTGTCACATTACCAAATTATTCTATGCTTTTGAAATGACAAAATTTAGTGTAAGTTTTTTGCCTTTTCAAAAACCTTCGGATAAGTAAAGTTCATCGAAGAATGTGATGAAGCAATAAAGTACCTGAGTAAGAGCTGTCATTTCCACACAAGAAAGAGATGGTTCTGTCTATGAAAGATTGAGTCTAAGCGGTCCTCATGACCCCAATCTTTCCTGGGAGCCCCTTTGACGTGTCCTAATGACTGGTCCAAAAGGAACTTTGTCACATTACCAAATTGCTTTATGGACTAAACAGAATATCTGATTTTAAAACATATAAATTGTTTATGTGCTTTAAATGGTATAAATAAGAATTGAGAATAGCTGCAAAATAAAAAATTGGTAACTGATAGATTATATACCCGACTTGGTCCCGTATATAAGTAAATTAGATTTACAGCTTAGAGTGAATTAGATTTACTGCTTTAAAATGAAAATGGGTAAAACTAGATTTACCGTCTTTCCAAGGAACCA
This sequence comes from Carex pumila, assembly GCA_033356055.1. NCBI lineage: Eukaryota > Viridiplantae > Streptophyta > Magnoliopsida > Poales > Cyperaceae > Carex > Carex pumila. Next base: position 458 of record JARJHM010000762.1, on the reverse strand, counting down.
TGAAAGAAAATTTTCTTTGAAGAAAAATACGAATGTGGGATCACATTTGGCATTGTTTTCTTTCTGACTTTCTTTCCACGACTGCTTGCTGAAGCATATGAAATAGGTCTTTTAGGAAAATGGAAATGTGATCATATTAACTATTCTTTCTGTCTGACTTCCTTTCCCCGACTGCTTATTGAAGTATATGAAAGAGGTTTTTGAGGAAGATAGGAATTGGATCACAATCGGTATTTTTTTTAACAAGCAACTTTCACATGTCTGTAATGCTAACCAAGGTCAACATTACAAATTGAAAGAAATATACGTGACTCAGTCACATATATAGGTAAATCAGATTTATTGCTATCATATAAAAACGTATAGATTAGATTTATCATTTTTATAAGAAACCATAAAAACTACCTCTACAAGATAAACGGTAGCTAGAGTCAGTTTCAAGAACTGACTGCTTAACC